>ML837581.1:48896-62107 GCA_009831015.1 Picea engelmannii | reverse complement strand
TTGTTTACGGATGCTAGTCCCTATGAACTATCTAACAGTATCTAAAAAATTATTTTGAATACTAAATTAGCTCTTAGTACTGACAACTGGACACAGAGGTACGAAACAGTTGGGATTGCACTCTCCACAATATACAAATTGACTACCAGATTCCGACATCGTCCGCTCTTCCGTGTTACAGATTATGCATTCAAATGTTCGAAGCGATACAATTAGAAGGTCCAGGGCTCGCCTCCTTTGCAGACACCTTCTCACCCTGTTTTGGATTCTCCTGTTGTCGGGTTCACGAAATCTACAATTCCAGCGCGGTCACTCTACCACTACTCACAAATGTTTCAAAGAATCTCTCGCTGCCTTCCATCCCCACTAACTTCCTGTGCTTCTGGTTGTCCTACCATATCCTCTTCGTTGTTACGCGTATTGCACTCAAAAAGTTCTGAGACATACAATTTGACCCTCGCGCCCTCACCCTCAACGCTTGTACGTTGCAACCTTATTTTGTAGCTGTCTTTTTTCCCCTGCCTGCGACCTCCGTACTTTCTTACTATGCAATTAGAAACCTTTCATGCTAACAGCTGACCATGCAGGAACTGTCAACATTGTCATTAATGGTCGAAAACCTCGAGGAGATCTCCCATGATTACGCATTAACCCAAGATGCGCGGAGAGTTATTTTGTCCCTTCCGATTGTTCATCTCTAACACACATCCTTGTGTTGGGCCGCTCAAGAAATCTACAATGCTTAATCGCTCATTGCAATATCCAACGTGTTGGCATTTCTATGTATGCAATTAGTATTGTTTAATGTTAACAACGCATCATGCAACAGTTGTCCAAATTGTCATTAATCAACGAAAGTCTTGAGGACATCTCCCATTCACACGCTTTCGACCAAAATTTGTGCAGGGTTATATTATCCCTTCCAACTTTTCATTTCATTCATCGGCTAGAACAAATAAACGTTTTGGTAGACTTATGGCACCAGGTCGACAACAATTTTGTGGAGATACAGTAAATATGTTTGCACAAGAGGACCAGAGCTTTAAGTGGTCCAGGGCATACTTTTACTATTCATCCCGTTCCGCCCAAAACAAAGTGATTTGAACCTCTAGAATCGCTCGTGTAGGCTGCGTTCCTGAGGTTTTTGACTCTAAGGAGGTGGTCTCTTGGTGTGCCGAAAAATATATTCCAGGCCAAAGAATTATTCCACTACACGACCATTTTCTTGTCTCTTTGTCGCCTCGACTCTTCCGCGAGATGTTAAAATTGCCGAACCCAACATTGACGTTCAGAGGACAAGACTGCAAACAATTTCTAGAAAAACATCATAACGGGTTGGACATCTTAGTGGACTTCCTCGAAGACCCGACAACAGTTCCTGAAGATATCACAAGGCTGCAGGTAAGTTCCTTTAGAAATCCATTCTGAGAAATTGCTTGGCTGGTTGCAAGAATAACGAGACAGGCATCCACAACAAGCATTTCCCATATAATTATTTATATTTTGTATTTCACAGTCAAGGAACGATACATTTTCGATTGGGGGAAGCTAATTTCGATTGAGCTCTGCTCCCAGTTGTCATGATTCGAATAATTGAATTTATATGTCATCCTACTTGATTTTCGCAATTGTGTATTGTTGTCCGTTTCCAAAACTTTCTCTTTCCAATAAAATAAACTGTGGATTTGACCCAGTAAAATTCTAGCACGAGGCCCTGTGAAGACACAAGGCCTCCCATTGTTTTTATGAAGTTTTTAATGGCTTTGTCTAAGTTTTCAAAGATTTACTGTTAGGCAAGGATGCTCCACGGATGTCTGGCTAGGCAACCAAGTTTTTGAACAAGAAGGACACACTTGAGCAAGAGGAAAATCACAGTGTCCTCATGGTCTTTGGCTCTAAGGAAAATCTTACCTTCCTTCCATGCCACATCACAGACAAGATGTTTGTTGCAGAAATAACAAGGCAATACAACCACTGGTTGCATTTTTTCCATGACAAGAAAAAAAAACAATTCATTCCTCTGCCCTGGAAAGTCGGAGACTTCGTGTGCAGAAACATCAACAAGATTGACGAGTTTGCCGCCCATTTCAAGAAATTGAACCTAACTTACGCTAAAAGGCTAAAAGGGTTCGACCCTAATGGCATTTTTCGAGAACATTTACTGGGTGTTGGCTTTAACACCTCTTTTATCCATACACACCTGACCCAAGATAGGAACAGTGTCGACAACAATCCTGCTTCTGCCGATTGCGACATAGAGAGATTGCAAAGCGCCACTGAATTGTACAGACAACATGGAAAAGTATCCGGTGAGAAGAGTACCCAGTCCCCCACCAGCACTCCCAAGAGCACGACATCACAGAGCATATCTTCAATGGTCCACCGCAGTAAGAAAGCAACCCATAAATCTTCGAACGGAGGAGGAGATAAGAACCCTCCTTGCATAAATATTGATAGTTCTCACAAAATTCCATTGACGAAGAAGAGAAAAAACAATGCAGGGCAGGCAGAGGAACCCCAAATTGAAAGTGGAAAACTGCAACTTGAAATTGAAGCTAAGCACATGCAGAAAATTGGGTCGTCCGCGGTGGAAATATTGGACACCGAATTTTTTGACATAGATGAATCCTTCGTAATCCAGAGCATTATTTTTGACAACCAATCTAAAAGTCTGGTCATTGAAAAGAGAGATGTAACAAACATGAAAGACAAATCTCGCACAGAGATTAAATTTAGTGAAATGCCGTTGTCCCAAATCTGCCAATTTCACCAGGGAACCGTTGACATTCTTCGTGATTCCATTGGATGAATTGAGACAAAAAATGCCAATATGAAACAACGCCTCAACGAATTTGAGCAGGCTTTCCTTGCAACTCCAGAATTTGCCAGTCCTTTGGCAAAAATCGTGCCTGCTACCACTGCAACAAAGATGAAAGTATCCTCTACCCTCCTTGCATACTCTAGAGCCCTTGTAGAGAATAACATCAACAAAAGAATGCAGGTAGTTACTGAAGCCTGGGAAACATCGTAAAATTTAGTTTCCTTCGGAAAGAAGGCCAATGATTTGCTGGAACAATTGGAGATGAATTTAAAAAATGAATAGATTTTCTGTGATCAGGTACTGGCCCCTTTTGCCAAATATGCCGACAACACATCGGAACTGAAAAGAAGACAAGAGAAACTCCCCTCGCTAAAGCGCACCAAAAAAGTAAAAGCATGATGGCAAAAGAAAGTTGACAACCTCCAGCTCATTGTCAAGTCATGTAAATAAGTCATATCAGAAAAGGAAGATTTATTCACAAGCCCACTCCAGCTGAACTTAGCCAGAACTACCAACGAGGTTCAAGATCCTAACTTAATTCTCAAATCCTTATCAGTCACCAAAGAAGCCTTCAAGAAACAAGTTGATATTTTAAAGGGGTTGTCTTTCGAAAAGTTTTACAACATACTTGAACATCGTCTAGATGAGAACGAGCGTTGGGTATTGGACTATGCCTCACACAATGAAGAAATTGAACAAACTCTGCATAGTATTTCAATGGATCTAAGGAAATTAGAAAACGACCTTTACGACATAGAATTCCGGGATGAAACCAACACAACCCCCATGAAAAGCTACATCGAAGAATGGTTCCAAGAGAGAATGGACGACCTTGTCCAGGAAGGGCAACAACCGGTCAACAGGACTACAATGCCCATCGATGACAACAACAAAAACGCATCGGCTTCATAGTAAGTTTATACGGCCATCTTGTTTTGTTTATCAATCCAGTTTAAGTCTATGCTGTCATCTTCTCTTCTTTATCAATCCACTTATGTCATCTTTCAATAGAAAACTGTAACCAAACACTCTTAACTTCCAATTTCTTCTTTTCAGGTCTTCCTCTCTACCGTCGCACACTTCTTTCAACGTTCCTAATTCTTGTACTTATTTCTTTTTATGGTCCACGGGAGCCCCAATCCCAGTCTATATGACAAACACATTTAAATTTCCAAAAACATGTAACATACATTATTAATTTTTGATAAATTCCAAAGAAAACTGATTTGACAATGCCCTTATTGTATACTAAATTTTGGGTTTCTAGGAACCTTTCTTGTTTGTTCCAAATAAAACTAATTCGGATATGCTACATTTCCTGTCTCCTATTGTATGCTAATTTTTTGGTCTTCAACGACGTTGATGTAATTTCCAGAGATATGTAACATACATTATTTACTTTATAATAAGTTTGTATAGTTCGCAACGTCGCTTCTCAATTTGTATATCGCGGAACTTTCGATGTCGTTTGTAGGGCACGGAACAACAAAGACCCATTTTTGAAACCACCAGCCCGAGAACCCGCGATCCAAAAACTCGCGAAGTATGGAATGGCCGCTCCCTGCATGCTCTATAAAACGTGTACAAAGAAAACTAATTCGACAATGCTATATCTTTTTTGTCCAAGAAAAACCTTAGTTTTAAAGCAAGCTAATTCGGGAAAACGTTATTACTATTCTATTGTATAACATGGATTATTTTTTTGTAAATTTCTATAGTCCGCAACTTCGCCTGTCATTTTGTATATCGCGGAACTGTCGGTGCTATTTGTAGGCCACGGAACATGAGAGACTCAATTTTGAACCCGCCAATTTCCAGAAACATGTAACAGACATTATTAATTTTTGATAAATTACAAAGAAAATTGATTCAACAATGCCCTTATTGTATACTAAATTTTGGGTTTCCAGGAACCTTTCTTGTTTGTTACAAATAAAACTAATTCGGATATGCTACATTTATTGTCTTGTATTGTATGCTAATTTTTTGGTCTTCAACGACGTTGATGTAATTTCCAAAGATATGTAACAGACACACAACACTGCTTGTCAATTTCTATATCACGGAACTCTCGATGCGGTTTGTAGGGCACGGAACAACAAAGACCCATTTTTGAAACCACCAGCCCGAGAACCCACGATCCAAAAACTGGCAAAGTATGGAATGACCGCTCACTGCATGCTCTATAAAACGTGTGCAAAGAAAACTAATTTGGCAATGCTATATGTTTTTGTCCAAGAAAAACCTTAGTTTTAAAACAAACTAAACTCCGCCTGTCATTTTGTATATCGCGGAACTGTCGGTGCTATTTGTAGGCCACGGAACATCAGAGGCCCAATTTTGAACCCGCCAACCCGAGAACCCGCGATCCAAAAACTGGTTAAGTATGCAATGAGGGCTCCCTGCATCCTCTATAAAATCTCTTCCCCATACTTTATAAAAGTAGAAATTTCGTATGTATAAAACTAAATATCTACTTTATACAAGTACATATTTCGTATGTATAATTTTTTTATTTGTGATGAATTTCTATAGTCCGCAACTCCACTCCTCGATTTCTGTATCGTAGAGAACATCATAGGCCCAATTTCTGTATCGCAGAACTATCGATGCTTTTTGTATATCGCTAACCCGATAACCTATGATCCATTACAAAAGTACATATTTCCTATGTATAAAAATATTTCAATGTATTTCAACTTTCTAGCCACGTGTCTGTACTAAGTCACATTTACTCCCATCCCACCTTGACAGGGACGCCTTATTCTACATTGCTTTTTGAAAACTTTAACCATCTAAATAGTTTTTTTTAAAGAAATTCTTTAAAACTAATTTGATATTATTTGTTAGATTAAAAAACACCATAAAGACTTAAATAAGTGCATAGTTAGGGTGACCTACTTGTTTAATCACTCTCTTTGATACCATTCTCTTTAGCGCTGCGTGGTTTGAAGAGGTGAAGCAACTAGCGTAAGTAAGTGAAACGCCCACCAGGAAACCATTGAACACGCTATCCTCCACGTTTCCATTCAAAATAATTAGAGATAAAAGAGATCAAAATTGAAGCCCACATATTCTAGCAATTGTATCAAAATTTTATAATTCGCTGTGTATATACATTGGCGAATTTGATATCATTATTAATTTAATTCTTACTCTATAATGATATTCGACATATATCTGTAGTAGATATATGTAGGAATCCACTGAAAAATAAGCGAAAACAGAGTGCTCTCAGCCATGGCTACCCTCGGAGTTTCAGGAGGATTTACATGTGAGAACCTAGTTACCAGAAAATCCGATCTATCGTCATCATTATCATCTTGCGCAAGTCAATGGAGAGGTGGGTTTGTTCAGGTGTTCGGAAGGGGATTGATGTCCTCAAAATTCTGCAATAAGAAGAAGCGCGGGAAGCTTACTGGAGCCAAGGCCAGCTTCGATCACATTCCGAAGCAGTTTAGACAGGAGAATCTCAAAGAAGGGTGTAAGAACTCAGTATTACATTTTATTATCAAACACAACTGTTTTCTGTTCCTCTTTGTTGAGACTATAACCCTAGCTCCCTAGGTCATGGACGCCCAGCCCCTCATCCACATTAATTCACTAGTTAATTCAGATTTTATACCCGACGATGCAATACGAGAAGCTCTCCTAGGAACTTCTCCATCCCAGGGGCTGTTATTAGATGCAATAGGATATATACTCCTTTTTTTTGAATTTTCAGCAGGCGAGGCTCGAAGCTAGTAACTCCATGTTTACCAGGCACCCACGTTCTTTCCGTGTGTTGGTAGGTCGACACCAGCTATCTCCGAAGTTTTGATCATAATAGTCTAGCTGCTTACCATTTCACTCATAGCGGTGTTGGTGACTTGGGTCTCCTTCCAAATCACTTCCCGTGCCGGAAGGGATCCCACAAAGTCACTTGAAGGGGTTGAATGGCAAAAGTCGATATAGTACTCCTTTGTATGACCCCAAGAAAGGGCAGACCCAAATTGTTCAGTGTTATTCTGTCACCCAAATCATTCCATGTCTCTTCTCAGCCTTCGATCCACCTTGAGACCAGGCATGACACCCCAAAAGTATGATGGGAATTATAAGAAATGGTTTTGTACTAATACTGGATAAAAAGATGTAGAATTTAGGTTTTAGCAATCCATGAAGAGAAACTCTATCTTTGGTATGAACAATGTATTTATGAATCAACATCTGCTGGTCAATGAAGTACGTTTAGACCTTTAGAAAGACGTTCTTGGAAAAGGTTGACGGAGATTTAGGAGGAGATGTAGAAACCTGCATAGAGAAAATGATTTTATTGAGAATTGTTATGGAATTGATTCTTGGATAACAATAGAGAAATGTCTTCTAGGGATAAGAAACCAATTCCCAAGGAACGATGACTGTGTGCAACTATTGAATTATTGCACTGGGTGTTATTTTTTTCTTTTGACATATGGCTCTTGGAATTGAAGAGTTACAGTAATCTAACAAGGTGTCAATGTCTCTTTCTTTGTCGATACCTTTTTCTTGACAAGATGCTTCCAATTATCACTACTGTAAGCCTGCCCTTCCCCATTCTGGGAGTATTATAACGGTATGTAGCTGGCTTAGAACACTCAAAAGAATCCATGTAGCTGGCTTAGAACACTCAAAAGAATCCATGTAGCTGGCTTAGAACACTCAAAAGAATCCCTATGGCTGAGATGCTGGGGTTGGCGGTAACTATTATGCCAAAGTTGCTCAAAATTTGCACCTGGCTCCCACTGCATGAAATGGCCTGCTTGCATGGGCAAGACAGTTCACGAGGGGAAAAATGTATCTTTGGGGATTTGAAATTTGGTGGGAGGTAAGAAGCACTCCTACTTTACGATCAAACCAAGACCCTGTTGGTGTTTGTCTCGATTATCAATCAGAGTTCCCATGAATTGATCCATTTTTTGATGTGCTGCTAGAGTTTCCCTTAGGTTTCACTTTGATCTTATAGTAGTGCCAAGATTCATGGGAATAGGTTTGGAAAGCTACATCTATTGTACGACTCTCGTATATTTTCTAAGATAATTCATGGCTACCTGTACTGTAGGACTGGTTCATTTTCGGCAAGGTTGAAGCTTCGCTACAGCTTTAGTCAAATCTTAAAGTTACCGTAAAAGTAAAGTTTTCTATTTTTGGAGTATATATTTGCTCTCTGCTCATTCTCAGGGATTTTGGATTAGACTTGTGCATGCTTGTGCTATTTTTTATCAGTAAAATGAGTTATTTTTGTTTTATTCTTAATATTATTTCATATGTATTAAGCTAGGTTTACCTTGCCAAGATTTCCATGCCATGAACTTGTATCATATTTCTAGTCATTAGTGATTGGTTGTTATGACCCTTGTGGATTTTAAATTTGGGAAACTAGATCTGTAATACGTTGTTATGCCCCTATGATAAAAGGGGGTCCAAGCCTCCAAGGAATGAATATGGAGGTACCTAGTTCTAATTGCTTGGTTGGCTAACCAATTTACAATCTTATTCACAGACCTCCTTAAGTGCCTGATCTCCCAATTATCAGAACAGTTCTTTGCTTGCTGTATTAGGAAACTTTGCTCATCATCTTTCACGAAGGTTGTCAGATTTTTCCATTGGTATGGTCTATGATAAGTTTCAAGACTCCCTCAAAGACTGCCTTTCTATCTTTTCTCCTTAACACCTCTGTTACATCTAGTGCCAAACCTTCAATCTCTGCTTGATTGTTAAATTTGGTCTCCAAAAACTTAGCCATGATCTCGAGAATGTGACCTTTCTTCTCTCTGAACACTCCCCCCTGCCCCCACAAGGCCCGGGTTACCCTTGGATGCTCCATCTTTTGTTTGTTTCTATACATTAATTAACTAATATTTGTTCAACACAATCATTAAACATGCCTTGAGGGGCTGCTCCAGGTGTCAAGGACATTTATTATGCTAAGATTGTTTAGAAATTGCATTCGACCTTATTAATTTAAAGCTTAAGCTATGTAGTAGGGTAAACCACAACAAAAATTGAAGTTTGATTGGTGGTTTAATATTCTATGAATTTTACCAATACCAACACCTTATTTATCAATATAAGCCACTTTTGAATACATTCTAAAAGAAATTCCTTATAAATAATTCAACAATGTTCATTATTTCCAAGTTGTTTCATCAAAACTGCCTTTTATTACATTTGCGTGGGATGCCATTTAATGATCCAAAAAAATAACCACAGAAACTTAAATAAGTTTTCAGCTAGGGTGACTTACATGTTCAACCATTCGCTTTACCATGATCTTTTCAATTGAAAGTGTTTCCTTTAAACTCCAGTGAAGCATTACAATAGATTTGAAGAGGTTAAGCTCTATAAACCAGCAAAATGACTGGGAGAGAACCATTAAACACAGTAAGCTGCCATTTCCACTCAAAATAATCAGAGATAAAGAGATCAAAATTGAAGGCCACATCCTTCTAGCAATTATATCAAAATTTTAAAATTCACTTAGTGTATACATTGGCAATCTTGATATTATTAATGATTTAAGTCTTCAATGGTAGCAATGATTTTTTGTTTTTATTTTTATTTTTTATAAATAACAGAAATGGTTATGATTTGTTCTAAAAATTTGCTGTGGCTGAACTGTCCAGCAAGATATTACAAAATATATAGACGAAGTCTATCTTAAGTTCTTAAAAAATTCTCATAAATTCAAAACTACTGCCCATTGGCTATGCTAGCCTTGCTGTCCTGTGCCTATTATCACTATCTATTTGACTGTACATTGCCGAATGAACTGATTTAGCAAAAAACAATTTTGCAAAACATTACATATACCCTGATTTACAAGAAATCATGCCCATTAAGGGTTTCCTGCTTGATATCAACCTTGGATGTTTGGATGGCTGATACCATTTTCCTTTTCAGGTCCATGATCTGTAAACTTCCRTTTTATATTCCACTGGAACAGTTCGTCGCAATAAATCTTACAATATTCTGAAATCTTTTATTGTGCAGTTTATTACCYTAGATCTCAGATTTAATATTACCATCGCAACACTCAAAATTATGGAAATAATTTAAACTGAAATGAAAGAAACAAGCAAAGGAACACACCATCCACACAAGAACACAAGATGTGACTTGGGAAACCCAATACGGKAGAAAACCCGGCTAGAAGGTGAGGCCTATGCTGTACTCTTTTTCTCTTAGTGAYGAAATGAAAATACAAAGAAAGGGGCACTCACTATGGAGTTGCCATGGACACTGTGGTCCGAATGGTTGCTACAAAATCTTCTACCTCCTTTGTTATGCTTCAGTATTCCACTCCTAGATGCTTTGGTCAACTATGGAACAATAGCATACCAAAAGAATGGAACCCCTTCCTTTCCTAGTGGCCTAGTATTTAACATAGCTGGATAGTCGTCTAGGGTTAGGGTTTTTGCATGCCTCAATGAGTGTTAGGGTTTTGGACTCTCTAGAATCATCTTGCAAGTCCACATGTGACTAGCCTCACATTTGTGAGTAATGGACGTTGACGTGGCATTCACTCAGTGCCGTGGTGGTCAACAAGGTAGGTTAACTTGAGGGAGGCATAACTTTCGTATACGAACTCTGATTGAGGTGATTTTCACACTGTTGGAAAGATTTTGTGTGTAGAACAACGCTGGGGGATTGGAAGCTATGCTCACAAAGTTTTGACCCCCAAAAGTGCTGTTTGATGCCTCAAATCTGCTTTGGAAGTTTTCGGACCCCAAATCGCCAAACTGGGACCTGCCCCTAAAATGGGCCTTGCAAGCCAGTTGCTTCAATTTTTCCACCCAGAAAGTACCAAGATAGATGACAAATTATAGAATGATTCATTTCAAATCATACTTCCCCATTTAGGGAGGCCTTTGGTCCCCAAAAGCTTTTATTGAATGAGGTGAGGAAATTTTTCCTCTACCTTCTCCCTGGAGTACCATTTGGCCTTGCCTTAGAGTTGCTCTTTCATCACAATCTGCCAAAGTTCATGCTGCCCTTGTTTGGTGGTTCTGGACTTCTTCTGCAAAATTGTATCTCCTGCCAACTCCACCTAAGTTTTTGGTGCTAATTCCTCTACGGTAGATAGGACTTGCTCATTAGTTTCTTGATCCAACATGGAGAGCTCATAGAGTTTTAGATTTTCCACATTCACTATTGAGTAAATGTGTATATATGGGGGTAGATTGAGTTTGTAGGCATTATCACCCACTTTCTCCAATACTTCAAAAGGACCATACCGCAGAGCCTTGATCTTCTTATTAGGACCTTGTAGCCTTTCTTTGTTCAGATGCAACCAAACTTTGTCTCCCACCTTGAACTTTTTCTCAATTATGTGCTGATCATGTTGGGCCTTGTACTTTTCCCGTGACTTCTTCAATGTCTCTTGTACTTGCAAATGGATTTGCCCAATCTTTTCAACAATTTTTTGTGCTTTGAATGCATCTCCTATGATGTCTTCTATCACTTCTCCTTGCTATCCATACACAACATCCAAGGGTGAAGGTGGCAATTGAAAGCATGTTTTAAAAGGGGACTTACCGATGGAACCATGGATTGCTCTGTTATATGAGTGTTGAATATAAATAAAATTTTAATTCGAGGTCTTTGGATGCTTTTGATTGTAACCCCTCAAAAGCTAAATCAATGTCTTGTTGACTACTTCTATTTCCCCATCTATTCGTAGATGGAAAATTGTATATCTCTTCAACTTGGTGTCCATCTTCTCCCAAAGTGTAGTCCAAAAGGCACTGAGAAATTTGGTATCCCAAAGTGCATCGAAACTTTTTCAAAGAACATCTTTGTTTTGTCTTGTCCTTTGATGGTCTTGTTACGAGGCATAATAATGCATATCTTGTTGAACCTGTCAACTACTGCAAATAGATAGTCATGTCCCTTTCTAGTTGTTTGCAAACCACCCACAAATCCATGGAGATGCTATCCCAGGGTCTAATGGGTACAGGTAAGGGATTGTATAAGCCTTGCTTTTTGTTACTAGGCTTGCTGGTACAACAAAGTATACATCTTCTAATAAACCGAGCTACATCTTCTTGCATTTTGGGCCAATACACATACCTCTGTAAGTTGGCATCTGTTTTCCCAACACTAATATGTCCTACAACCTTGGAGGTGTGAACCTCTTTGATAAGCTACAAATTTTCACCTATAGGAACAAAGCTTGTCTAGTTTGTAGAGCAAGCCATTATGGAGATGATAGTCAACCTTACCGTTACCTTCTTCTACGCAAATTTGGCCCCGCAGTTGCTGAAACACCTCTTTAAAGTCCTCATCTTTCGTGTATGGCTCTTTGTATGCATCACGGGTAAAAGGCTCCATGTGCATAAGAGTTCCCAAAGTTGTAATCTTGGATGTGGGTGGCCTTGAAAGCATGTCTGCCAACTTATTAGTGCTACCCTTCTTATATTTGATGACTAGATGAAACTGTTGCAAAAAACCCCATCCACTGATAGTGTTTGGTTTGTTGAAGCTTACTTTGGGCCTATATGTTAAGTTTTGAGCTATTATTAGGTTTCTTTTCAATTTACTAGATAACCATAGCATAGATAGGATCACTGAGAGAAACACAATCACAAGATACACATCATTTATCCTGGGAAACCCTCATGGGGAAGAAAACCTAGCAAAAACTTCCTTAATATAGATAGCCAATACAATGCCAAGACAATAAACCAAACACTAGAGAATATCCTCCACTGAGCAATGCGCCTTCTCTCTCTTCCTTCTTTCGACAACTAGCAACTGCAGCTTCCTTCAAACTTGCGCACTAGATGAGTGAGCTGAGTGAGTGAGCAAATGAGTTGCTGGCTTCCTTTATTTATACAAACTGGCAGGTACTAAAAAGGTGTCTCTTCGCTGGGTAGGGCCGACTTGTCTTTATGAGTGGTTAAAAGTAACTTAAAACCACTTTAATTGCCCTGGGGGCTGACTTCTCAATTTGCATAATATATTTAGGGTTTGACCAATCCGCAAAAGGGGATTTGGTTAATTACAATGCCCGAGATGATCAGTCCACAAAAGAGGATTGATCTAATGAATAATAAATAGAATACTCTTTGCAGTTACGATATTTCAACACCCCCCCTTAACAAGAAAGGTATTCTACAACATCATCAGGAGAGAGAGAGGGCAACAACATCTGGAACACTGATTGACATATCTATAAATCATCGGAAGTTTTTCTCATCATCAATATCATCATTCACAGCAAGGAGCTGGAATGGCATCATCATCTACATCAACATGGATTAGTATAACACTAATACATCATCATCAATAACAACACAAGGCTGATACAACGTCAACAACAACAATATCAAAGCACAAAGGCTGGAGCATCATCAACAACAACAGTATCACA
>ML837580.1:0-11229 GCA_009831015.1 Picea engelmannii | reverse complement strand
CCTGGTTACTAACCTAGGGTCTTTATCAATATATGTCTCAGACCACATATCCCAGGAGTGCACTGGGTGCCCTAGATCTAGTCTAGGGTCTTAGCCATCCTCCAGGAGAATGGCTCTCGCTGCTGCATGTAAATTCAACACATAGCTATTAGCCTGTTTTGTAGGGCACTAAGCTGAGTAGCATGGGTAGCTTCCATTCTTTTGACCATCTCAGTAATGACCTTTAGGAGGTCCAAATTAGGGTCTTTATTTTCAGGAGTTGCAGCCGTAGCCTTGTCCTTCGTCTCTGTTTGCCTAGAAGAACTATCTCTACTGAAACCTGGAAGGTTGGACTTCCCTGAAGCCTGCATGTTTTTATCAATTTTAACTGTTATATCCTGAGCTGCCTTGAGGTTGAGGGGTTCCTTATCTCTAAGCTGGTATCTCATTTCCCCACCAAAAGCCTCGACATAGTAAATCAATATAACATCATTTGGAGGCTTGATATCTGTATGCATGCTAGAGACAAGTTCATTGAATTTCTTGTTAAACTCATCCATTGTCTCATTCTCGTTCTTTTTGATTGTGTTAAGGGCTGCCAATAAGTGACGATGATCTTTCTTTCCCCCCCATTTTTCTGTAAAGGCATCGACAAGTTCCTTGAGAGTCTTGAAAGAGTTGTCGGGCATATCCTCGTACCAATCCGAGGCATCGTCTTCTAAGGAGAGGACAAAAAGTTTCATCTTAACATCCCGCATAGTCATGTGCTGCACACCATTTGTTAATACATCTCATGAATGACTTAATATGCCTTTTGGCAGACACAACATTATTTCCTTGGAAACTAGGTAATTTTTCAATAGATTTTTCTAGGATAGCATGAGGATAGTTATTTATTGCAGTGAAGTCACATGGATTATATATAGCCATTTCTGAAAAACTACTTTTATTGACAAAGAGCAAGTGGATATCAGAAATGGACTTGTCCCTAAATGACTAAGGACTCTACGACAAGAGGCTTTGGCTAACCTCCTTCGATAAACCTGTTCAGGTTCAGGAATGAAGTTAAGTAGGCCTTCTGAGTTTCTCCTTGTAGAATACTTAGTCAAATTAGAATTAAGTGGAGTCGCCAGATGGTTGAGTCTATTTATGATAAACTACAAGCATAAAAAAACTATGTAAAAACAAAAAGGAGAAACAAGTCGTGTTCCGGGAATAGAAAGATTTATCCCTGGCGACGGCGCCAAAAATATTGTCGCCTTATACACATTTGGGCTAATGTGGAAGAAACCTTCAATCCACTTGGTGTGTCCTTGGGGGTAAGTTTCGAGTCAAGGTGCTGTCACCTGATTCTCAACTCCTCCGTCTAGGCCAACTCCTAGCGAAGCCAAGGGGGGTAGTCCCTATAAAAATAATCTAAGGCTCCTTTAAACTAAGAAAAGCAAAAGAACTACTTCTAGGAGTTTATTGCTTAATAAAACCAATGCATTCAACACTTAACATTCGTCATCATTTTGATATAATCAATAACCATTTGTCCATAAGCATGCATATATCAAATAGGATACAAGATCTGCAAAACTTAACGAAATCAGTTAGGCAATTGCATGAATGAAGTAAATTGCTCACATAAAGATAAACCAGTTGTACCAGTGCATTAAAAGGAGTCGTGGGCAATTGTTGATTGAATGTTTTATTAAGATAAATTAAAGGGAGATTAATGAGAGAATATGTGGCCTCTTTAGAGGCTAGCTCTTTGTTTGGAAACTTGCGGAGAACTTACCGAAACCCAAGAGGTCTCACCAGTAAGTTCACTAAGGTTGTCGGATGTCCAAAACGGATGGGAAACCAGGTCTCGAGAGGGCCTGCCTTACTTCATAGATTCCCCTTTAGGCGTTTTCCCGCGTATTGAGCTAACAACTTCCGAGATTTCCCTAATTAAACTACAAACAAGATTTATCGACTTTGCAAGACTAAAAGAGATAAACTTTGTAAAATGCTTGTAACTGAAATGAAACCTTGTGAGATACTTGAATCTTGAAAGAGCTTTGCAAGAAACTAAGAAAAATTAAAACTTGCAAAATTTATTGCTGAGAGTGGGAAACAAGCATTAAACTAAACATGCATAAAGATTGAAAGTAAATTTAAACATGCATGTGAAATATGAGTGTTATGTGTGTTAGATTTTCTTAAGATTGCATGTGTGTTTAAGACCAACAGATTAAACTTGCACATAAAAAAAGTAAAGCCAAACCACGACACACAAATCCCCCTAATGGGGATGGAGAAACTGGGCACAAAAGGGCCTGCTTTTATTAAACCTATTACAATGAGAACTAAGTTCTCTTTGAGCTTCTCCTTAGAAACTTGGATCCTTATAAGCTTTGGATCTTAAAAATTACAAGAAAAATAGAAAAGAAAAATCTTCTTTGATGAAGTGGGAAACCCCCAGATGCTCCGCAAGCCTCGATTTCGCCAAAATCGACGGAATATCCCCTTGTGCCTGTTATTTCTGCAAGAAAACAGCAAGCAATTAAATCCCAAAGATGGCCAAAAACACTTTAGAAGTGTTTTTGGTCAACTTACAAAAATGCAAAAAACGGCTAAGTAAGATTTATTCTAAAACTTGTAAAATTTTTAGAGATTTTGGGGCTGCCTTTTAGGACAGCAAATGAAAGCACTTTGATATTGCCAAATAATGTAAATGAAGCTCAATCAATCATGCACCTTCAAGCCTTTAAATTTTACAAAAAGGGAACTAGCAATAAAGGAGCTTTTCTTAACTAGATCTAGCTTTAGATAGGTAAAAAACAATGCCTAGATCTAGATACTTTGCAAGCAAAATGAAACTAAGTTAAACTTTTGAAGAATGTGAGAGGGAGAAAAGGAAGAAACTCTTTTTTCCAAGAATTGAAAAATATGGGCTATGGAGTCCTTAATGAAGAGTAGAGGGAGCTTTATTCCTTCATGATCCTGGACAAATGAAGGTTGAATCTACAACCATTCACTCCTCCAAACTTGAAGAACCTGTAAACAAATATACTTCAACCCTGCAAACACTGTTAACGAAAGTCTCTCCTACATAAAACAGAAACTCAGATATGCATGTTAGTTTAACCGAAAAAAAGACATGCAATATAGAAGTTTGTGAGTTATAAGAAAATAAATGAGATTAATCAAACTAGATTTACCTCACTCTACTATATGACAACATACTTTCAAATCCTTTGCAAATAGATATACAAAATTGAAGCAAAATACAGATTACCTCATAACCATAGCATAAGATTCAAGCATCCACACATAGCATCGACACCGATGGAACTCCAAAGTCTCTTTATTCAACTTAGAAATGACAAAATGATACAACAATATAGGTCTAACTTCCCAAAACTCCAACTAACAGTGGAGGAGGGGTAGCCTTGCTTAAATAGCATAAGGGGTGACAACTCCAAAGAGGGATGCACATAGGGTTTAGGAGATGCGTGAGAGTTAAAGGGGAGTAGCGCACTTAGTAAAGGGAGAGATGCGTGGGGTTAAGTGGAGGTGTGTGGAGTGAAGTGAGGTGGAAGGGTAGTGGAGTAGAGTGTAGGGTGAGTGAAGTGGGAGTGAGTGGAGTGGAAGGGGGAATGTGAGGGCAAGTGATGTGTTTGGGATGTACGCCATCTCATCTAGTGGGGTCGAGTCCCTACCTTGGGATCTCCACCATTCCTTTCATCCTCAGTGAAGTTGCCTTAGCCTTAGCTCAACTCGCCTTGGTCTTCAGTCAACTGGGGACACAGAAAAAACATGTTTCTGACATGTTCCCCAGTTTCCCTAAAAAATAGGGAATTAATTAATTTACCCCTATTTCACTTTTTTGTCTTGAAAGAAGGGAAATAGGGGTTTACATGATTCTCTGGACTGGAAAACGACCATAAATATGGCATCAGATGATGATTGATGCCATACTTTTACAACTTATTGCTTTACAATTAAAAATTTCCATTTTTGCGAGAATTTTACTTTTTCACTAAAACATTAAAAAAAGCCCTATCAAACCTAGCCACAATTTCCATATGACTCAATTAAAATGACCTAGTATGAACTCATATACATTTAGACACTAGGCATTGGTTATACCATGCCAAGGCCTAATCACCAACACATACTCTAGCTTTGGAGTCAGTCTCTTGAGTGAAAAAAATTAGAAATTATTAATCTCCCACGAAGGCAGGCAAAAAATAATTAACAAGTGAAAAAAAACACTCTAGAGTACATGCTCGTACCTAGGTCTTAGGTGGCCAATAGCCTTTTACAATATTTCATACTTAGTTCATTTATTACAATGGTGGAAATGCGGAAAAGGGTGGTCTTTTGAAAGACCGACTAAACTCTGAACTCTGTCATATGAGTACTTACTGCTCAATCTTTGACGGCTCATCAGGAAATCCAACTTGTGCAAACTGGTGGATAACAGGGCCCTCCCCAACCCTAGCTTTTCCCACTTGCCAATTAATCAAGAAGAGGAGGGGCACATTTCCCCCTAGGGAGACTCAACAAAAGGTTGCAACTTGCCATGGGGGGGTCTTTTCTCACTTTAGAACAACTTCCCATCTTAGGATAGACTTTAGGAAACATTTCCCCATCCCCTTTGATGACTTTAGTCACTTTTACAAAATTTGGCTTTTTTACCCTAGTCAATTAATTGTTGGTTTTTGATTGACTTGGACTCCTCATGGACCTTGAGCTAGCAAAACTTGTCCAATTGAGCTGAAAGTTGGTACAAGGGTGTAGGGGGTCACAAACCATTTGATTTGAGTACCCATGGGCCATACCCCTATACAAAATCCTCAAGGACCAAATTTTTACATTTTACAGCCAAAATAATTAAAATTTACAATTTACGAAAAAATTTAATTATTAAAAACCCTATCAAAACTTAACGGATTCTGCAAGACTCTAAGAGATGTCTAGCATGGTCATTTACAACATATCTAAACCTTAGTCACCCATTGGGCTTGATCATTAGAATGCCTTTCACCAGTTTGGAGGATTATTTGAGTGAAAAACTCAAGGATAATTAAAATCGCCTGGTAAGAAAAATTAATTACCTGAGAAAAAAAACACTCTATGAAAGGACTTCCCTAATGATAAAGTCCCAGGCAACTAAATAAAAATTGATCCATGCTAGCATATTACATTATTATCCAACGCAGGGGAGCGGACATTCCGTGTACAAAGAAATAAGTTTCGGGGGCAGAACTGCCCTGCTAAGCCATAAGTCTTCAAACTTGTTGTACCACAAGGTACATATCTTCATGGTACATGACGTTGACACCCATTCGAAATAGGTGGTCAATATAGATTTATTCTCTAACTCAGATTTCTGTAAAGAAAACATATTATCTTAGTACAGAGGACAGGTTGAAGAGAATACTTGTCATTTTGAGTGAAGGAGACTCGGAAGAAAAACAACAACACTCGTTCTTGAGGATAAGACTCCAGGTTCCAGGTTTGATTGATTAAGTTGATAAGATTCAAATTTGCACATGTCAAGTTTGATAACTGCCTCATTACAAGTAAACACTATAGTTGTGATAGCAATCTTTGAAAAGTTTTATACTTGGTAGCATGTGAGCATTATTGAGATAAATGCTTATTGTAATAATTTTTTCCCTTAACATACTCAATGTCAAAGTCAAAGGTTTGGATCTTTCAAACCCACTTCCGTTGTTTCTCGCTAAGGTCTCTCTGATACAGGAAATACTTGAGACTGTTGTGATCAGTCTTCACTACAAACCTGCTACCCACCAGATACTGCCTGAATTTGGTTAAGGCATGCATGATTGCTAGCATTTCCTTGTCATAAATCGAATAGAGTCTCTCTGACTCATTGAGCTTCCTGCTCTCGAACACAATGGGATGGCCCCCCTGCATCAAAACTGCTCTAATCCCCACCCCTGATGTGTTGCACTCTAAGACAAATGGCCGCGAGAAATCCTAAAGGGATAGAAAAAGGCATGTGCTCATAACCTCCTTCATTCTCTCAAAAGTCTACTATCACTTATCCGTCCAATGAAGAGCACACTTCTTGGTTAGATCTGTGAGCGGTGCTCCCAACTGTGAAAAGCCTCTGACAAACCGCCTGTAGTAACTGCATAACCCAAAGAATCCCTTCAGCTCTGTGAGGTTCTTGGGCATTGGCCAATCCAAAATGGCCCTGATTTTCTCCTGATGAACCTGCACTCCCTGCTCACTGATGATATGCCCCAAGTACAATAGTTCTCTCATCCCGAACTCACACTTGGACTCCTTGGCATATAATGACCATGCTTGCATAATGCCCAAGACCTCCTCCAAGTGTGCCATATGCTCATCCCATGTTCTGCTGTAAATCAAAATGTCATTGAAGAATACCAGAAGGTACTTACTCAACTGCTCCCTGAAGATGTGGTTCATGCAAGACTGAAAGGTGGCCGGTGCGTTGGTCAACACAAACGACGTGACCAAAAACTCAAAGTGCCCAAAATGGCATTTGAAAGCTGTCTTCTCTATGTCCTGCTCTCTGATGCTGAATTGTTGATATCCTGACTGCAAGTCAATCTTGGTGAAGAAAATTGCCCCATGTAGCTCGTCCATCAACTCATCTATGCGCGGAATGGGTACCTATTCTTGATCATTTTCTTATTGAGAGCTCTGTAGTCAATGCACATCCTCAATGTGCCATCTTTCTTCAGTACCAGAACGATCGAAGAAGCAAAAGGACTCGTGCTAGGCCTAATATGCCCCATCACAAGCAATTCTTTGATTGCTTTCTCGATCTCGTCCTTGAATCTCTTGGGGTGCCTATAGGCTGCGGTGATCATCGATGTAGCCCCTGCCTCCAACTCAATAGTATGCTCGAACCCCCTGTCTGGTGGTCTCCCTTGAGGTATCGGCCCAAACACTGACTCATACTGACTCGAAAGCTTTCTGATCTGTGGAAGGTAGTGCTCTCTACCCTCTGAATCCTTCCAGGTGGTGATTAGACACTCTGCTACATATGCTACATCACCGTGACGGGAGATCCGCTCCATCCTCTTTGCTGATACTGCCTTGGGTGCTCCCGTAGACATACCTCTCAGTACCACTCTCGATCCACTGGTGTCTCTTAAACTTTGGTCAATGTCTGATACTTGAACCCAATCTCTCCCAATGAATATAGCCACTGTACCCCCAACACTGCATCTGTATCTGACAAGTCAACTACGTAAAAGGTATCCGTCAGGGTGTAGTTGCCTGGCTTGACCTCTAGGTCTGGGACCATGTCCAAGCATGTAGTAGTGTATCCATCTGCCACTGCCACGGTGAACCCCTCAAACTCTTCAGTGCATAACCCCCTTTGGGCTACTAAGGACGCATCTATGAAATTGTGGGTGGCCCCACCATCAACTAGAGCTGTCATGCGCTGCCCCTGAATAAGGTCCTTGAGCCTGAGAGTGTTGTACCTAGGTACTCCGGAAAGGGTTGTTATGGTTACCCCTTTCACCTCTCTACGAGGTTTTGTCTCCTCCTTTGGCTGTACCTTTGTCTATATTTGAGGTTTCTTTGGATGCCGCTCTGGCTCATGTGTAGTCTCATCCTCTAAATCACTGTCTGCCTATGCCTCGATCTCCTCATCCTCCTCCTCATTGCCTGATTCCACCTCAATGTAGTGGATCTGTCCCTTTCCCATGCATCTATGCCCTGGGACCCAAGGGTCTCTGCAAGAGAAGCAAAGCTTCTTCCTCATCAACTCTCGTCTGGTGTCATCATCTAGCTTGGGTTTACCCTTCCATTCCCTTTGACGATTTTTCTGATCCCTGTCTCTCTATGGTACAAAGGGTTTGGTAAAGGTTTTGGGTTTCAATGCTGAATCCCCCATGTGTCTCGTGCGCACAATGGCCTCCTGTAGGGTGTGAGGCTTGAAAGCCTTAACCCAACCCCTCAATGGCTTCGTCAACGCCTCGATGAACAACATCACCAATCTGTGCTCTGAAATGTTTGATACGACCTGTTGTTGCCTTTATACACACCTGGGTAACGTGGAAGAAATCTTCAATCCACTCGATGTGTCCTTGGGGGCAAGTTAGAGTTAAGGTGCTGTCACCTAATCCCCAACTCCTCCGTCTATGCCAACTCCTAGCGAAGCCAAAGGGGGTAGTCCCTAAAGAAAATAATCTAAGGCTCAAAACTAAATCTAAGCAATTAGTGTTCTAGGAGTTTATTGCAAAAGACAATATATGAAGTAAATCTATTCTAAGAGCATATATCAATCAACCACCATAAGATACATAAAGAAATACTTGCATTAAAGGATACTCAAGATAACAAGATGCAAGTAAATAAGGAAATACTTCAAGATAAAATATAAATGACTGAGAAGTAAAGTACTTGAAGCAAATGGCTTTGTTAAGTGTGTAATGAGACCAATGCCTTAAAAGTATCGTGGGCAGTGGTTGGTCGCGTTTTTTATTAGATTATCTTTTGCAGGAAAATTAATGAGATTGTGAAAGTAAAGCAAGCTAAACTAACTTTGGCCTTTAGAGAGGTTATACCTTTAGCTCAACGATTTGTTGAGAACTTGCCTAAACCCAATGGTTTCACCAACAAGCCCACTAGAGGTGTCGAAGGTCCAACATCGAGGGGAACAAGCCCGAGGTATTCAGTGAAACTTCGCACACTCCCCCTAGGCGGTTCTTTAAGCCAATCAATATTCCTCTTTTGAGATTGCCCTATTATTACTACTCCACACTGACCAACCCAGTGTGTGAAACTTACTCCCAGAAGATTGAGACAAGCTCGCAACTCGAAGGGTCAGGAACAACACTGGGAAAAGAGGGGAAATGTTTATTTTAAACAGTAAATCAAAATACTGAAAATGATTTTTTTTCTAATTATTAAGTCTTCACTGACCAGCCTCTTGCGAGGAGCTGAGGAGACTATTTATTTCCAACTTTGAAATTGCAGAAAGTAAAGTTGCATAAAAGGAAATCTAGTCGACTACCTATTTCGACTAGGGGTCAACGTGATGTACCATGAAGCTATGTACCTTGTGGTACAACATATTTTTAAGACTTATGGCTCAACAAGGCATATTTTGCCCCCAACAACTCTTCTGTGTACTCGGAATGTCCTCTCTCTTGCGTGGGATAATAATGTAATAGGTCAGCATGAGTCAATTTTGAGTTAGTTGCCTAGGACTTTATCATTAGGGAAGTCCTTTCATCGAGTGTTTTTTTTCCTTGTGTAATTAATGTGTCCTACCAGACAATTTTAATTATCCTTGAGTTTTTCACTCACAAAATCCTCCAAAGTGGTGAAAGGTGTTCTAATGATTGAGCCCAAGGGGTGACTAAGGTTTAAGAATGTTGTAAATGACCATGCTAGACATCTTGTAAAATTTTGCGGAATTCCGTTAAGTTTTGATAGTTTTTTTTTTAATTATTAAAATTTTCCGTTAATTGAAAATTTTAATTATTTTGATGAAAAATGTAAAAATTTGGTCATTGGGGATTTTCTATAGGGGTGTGAGTACTCAAATCAAATGGCAGATGACCCCCTACAACCTTGAACCAAGTTTCAACTTGATTGGACAAGTTTTGCTAGGTCATTGTCCACGAGGAGTTCAAGTCAGTAAAAAATCAACAAATAAATTGGCCAAATTAAAAAAACCAAAAATTGTAAAAATGATTAAAGCCATGAGAGAAATTGGGGAAATGATTCCTAATGTATTTTCTAAGTTGGCAAAATGATTTTCCACTTAAGACACCCCCCCATGCTAAGCTAACAACCTAAAGTCATCTCTCCCTAGTAAAAGGTGTTCCCCATTTGGTCTTGAACTTAGGGAAAATAAAAAATTAAAGTGAAAAAAGTGCCTGTTATCCCTGATATTTAGGGATAACTAGGAGATCATGTCTCGAGGCCCACATGGTCCTAGACATGGAGTACGAGAGCGGATCGACTTGAGCATGGCCCTTGAGGGCCCATGTTTCTTCTTCTCCACCGGACTTGTCCTGTCAGCAGTAGCAGCTTCCATCACCACCAACCTGGGCTTGCATCGGAGAGGGCTCTTGCTCCATGAGGTAATTGGTCCGAGGTATCATGGTATGTGTCATATTTGATTGTTATAACCTTCTTATATATGCATTAGGTTCCTCTCATTTCGGATGATTGCTTGGATCTTACACTAATCCACTTGACCATTGTTGGGGTGATTGATGGGGTAACTTAGCAAGCTGGTATTCATGGGTCTTGGTTAGCCACCAAAGGGGATTTGCAGACCCATCGTCCGCTCCCACCATCTTATCACTTTTACATCTTATACCCCACTCATCCATCCCATTCCCCTAGTCTGGCCATTAGGATGACCTTTCAGGGCTACATCTTGTTTTGTGGGAAGAAGGGGCTAAAGGCCCAGGGGGTAAAAGCAGATGGTAAAAGATAAAAGCTATAGGAAATGAAACCTAGAGATGCTTCGCCCAGGGGATCCCCAAGAAGGCAATAAAAAGCCTCTCGATAAGAAACTAAGGGACCCTAAGAAAAATAATAATAATAAAAACAAGACCTAACCAAGAGGATGGGAGGTCTCATCACGAGCCGGTCCATTATGTTCATAGGTATTTAGCAGTATGACATTGCCACTATCTGGTCACCAAGCTAGGGCAATGACCTTTGGTTGCATGGCCAAAGGAAAGGGGGTCTCATCACGAGCCAGCCTTCTCATTTCTGCGAAGATACCAGTGGGTAACGCTGTCAGCTCTGACCACCAAGCCAAGGCAGTGTCCTCTTCGTCAGACCTTGAAGTAAAAAAGAAAGAAAAACAATGAAAGAAAGATAAGGCAATAAAAGGGCTTGGAAAAAATGTATCCATGACGGGTACAACTTGCCTCTTACAAAGGCACCCACAGACGACACCTGCCCTTGGTCTTACTATGACTGGACATCCCTAAAACCATATCACCTCGTTATACATGGCTTGAATGATCCTTTGAGGAAACTTTCCATCTCTTGTGGGTATTGGCCCAATAGGTTGTTCTGTTGGTTTCCTTATCTTTGTATAGTAGATATGTGTAATGTCTTTGAGCTTTTAGATGATATGTTAGGAATTTCTTGCATATATTTGATAACTTTAATAATGAAATGTGATTTACATTGCTATGATGTCTAGGACTAATGAGCCCATGGAGGGCGTAGTCTTTGATGTGCAGGACCATACCCGGTGGACAGGTACCAGAGGATCGGTGCACA
>ML837579.1:4255-45485 GCA_009831015.1 Picea engelmannii | reverse complement strand
TGCGCCCCCCTCCCACCCTCTATAGAGGGTGGGAGGGGGGCGCATTATTGGATAAAATTTATTATAAATTTTATCCAATAATGCGCCCCCCTGCCACCCTCTATAGAGGGTGGGAGGGGGGCGCATTGTTAGATAACATTTATTATAAATTTTATCCAGTAATGCGCCCCCCTCCCACCCCCCTCTATAGAGGGTGGGAGGGGGGCGCATTATTGGATAACATTTATTATAAATTTTATCCAATAATGCCCCCCTTCCTCAAAATTTTCAGAATTGTTTTGGAGAGAAGCAAACTAAAACAACCCTATAGACTCACTTTTTTTACTAATTCTCTAAAAAAATATTTCCTATATCTCTAACACCAAAACTCAATTTTAAATGGTTTTCACATTTACTATTATGAGATTTTTCATACCATAGTTCTAATTTTAAAGTAAATCAAATTTAAACTTATACATTTTTAAGAAATAATTATATATTCAATTTATTACCAATGAATATATCCTTATTACAAAAATATATTATTTAAATACTAATATATATTTTAAGAATATTATTAATTTTAAAACAAATGAAATTTAAACTTATACATTTTTAAGAAACAATTATATATTCAATTTATTACCAATAAATATATCCCTATTACAAAAATATATTATTTAAATACTAATATATATTTTAAAAATATTGTTAATTTTAAAATAAATCAAATGTAAAACTTATACATTTTAAAAACTAATTATATAATAAATTTATTACCAATAATTATATCCTTATTACAAAAATATATTATTTAAATACTAATATATATTTTAAGTATATTATTTAAATACTAATATATATTTTAAGAATATTGTTAATTTTAAAGTAAATCAAATGTAAAACTTATACATTTTAAAAACTAATTATATATTAAATTTATTACCAATAATTATATCCCTATTACAAAATATTATTTAAATACTAATATATATTTTAAGAATATTATTATGCTTGGTCAATAAAGCAACATCTTCTTCCTAAATCGACAATAACAAAACTTAACATAGTATACATACTCTGTCTCGTGAAATATCTTTGTTTGTATTGGTAGCTTGGTTAGATCCTAAGGAAACAAAACAATCAAACAATCATTAATGCAATATATTAGGTTAAGCTAATTTTATTTTCATTCTTACCATTACACCGTAATAGTGATTATAATTACGTAAATGCAAGAGTGTGTTGATGTATTATTTAATTATATCCAATATTTCTATATTGGATGAAAGGAAGTAGAGGTATGAAATACACTTTTTAAATTAATTTTTGAGAAAAGAGTGTAAGAAAAAAAAAACTTAATAATTGCAAACACATGAAATGTAAAACAAACCATTTACACCATGGTATATTAAGGAAAACATTTTTTGGAGAAAAACCCCACACTTTAAATCAAACTCAATGTATTATTCAACAATTGAAATGTTACAATATAAGAGTCTCTATATTCTCAACAAGAGTTTTCAGTAGTTGCACAATCATAGAGAAAATACAAGACCATAACAGTAAGTTGAACGATACTTTATTGTATTTCCTCCACCCTAACACTCAATATATAGGCCTAGTAAAACCATAAACCATGTATGGTTTACCTTTTTCATATATTAGAAACCACTAGCATGTCATTTCTGCAAGCATTCCCTACTATAGTTATGCTCCACTACAACACTGCATTATTCTCTGCTCAGAACTATAATTATTCTTTACTCATCACTGCATTATTCTCTGCTTGGAATTATGATTACTCTCTACCTAGCACTACAATCTTCTATACTCAGCATTGTAATTATTCTCTTCCTAGCAAGGTGTGTGACACACATGCCCCTACATTGTCCAGCTTGTCATATATATTGCAAGGGTATAAGAGAGAATGCATTAAACTACAAGCTAATTGCTAGGCCCATAAGGCCCATAGACTCATAACACCACTTGAATTTACCTATGATCATTGGTTTCATCAATATATCTGCAACATTCAACAAGGTGTCAACTTTAAATAGTATTACATGTCCATCCTTTACCATGTCCCTAATAAATTGGTATTGGATATCTATATGCTTTGTCTTTGCATGAAAGTTTGGGTTCTTAGCTAGGAAAATGGAATTGTTACTATCACATTGAATTGTAATAGCTTTATGACTTTTCCCTTCTTATGAAAACGGTTTCATAAGACAAATGGCCTCCATATAGGCATGATTAGCTTCCATATAATCTACCTCTACAGTGCATAAAGAGACCATAGCTTGTCACTTTATCGTCCAACTCACTACTCCACCAAACAACCAAAACACATATTGTGTCATAAATTTCCTTCTATCTACATCCCATGCCCAATCAACATCCACATAACCTTGTATATCCACTGAGTGTGGGTCCCCTAAAACATAATTATGATAGCAAATGGAACATTTACAAGTACCTCACAAATATTTGAACGTCCTCTTCACTACAACCCAATGTTCACGTCTAGCATTAGCCATGATTCGACTCAAGACTCCCACTTCTTGGTCAATGTACATCGGAATACCAATTGCACTATCATAAGGAACGAAGATCATATCCTCCATCTCCATCGGTGTCGTAGGAAATTGTTCAATTGAAATCTTAGTTCCCATAGAAATTAGGACACTCAATGATTTGCAATCTGCCATACGCAAACATTGTAGCATAGAGTTTACATACTTACTTTGGCGCAATAAATTATTTATTTTCTCTATCTCTCTCGGTATCCATTCCTATGATATATTTTACAATGCCCAATTCCTTCATATCAAATTATGTTGAAAGACGAGACTTAAAATCACAAGTCACATCCTTACTATTACCAAAGAATATCATATCATCTACATAGAGAATGATAGCAAGGAAATGATCACCATCTTGTTTATAATACACATAATGATATGATTTGGATCTCAGAAATCCTAATCTCAACACAAAAGAATTAAACTTTTGTTACCACTTTCTAAGCGACCGTTTGAGACCATTTAAAAACTTTTTAACATTCAAACCAATGACTCTTTACCTTTTTCAACATAGTGATCTTGATGTCTCATATATATCTCCTCCTTAAGTCACCATGTATAAATTATGCATTTTTCACATCTATCTGTATTATCTCTAAATCAAAGGTTGTTGGTACAAATAATAAGAAATTGATTGTTAATATTTTTGGTGTAACTACGAAAGATATTATTGTATATTTGTTTTATCCAAACCTTTAAAAGGTTATTATAATTATGTTGTACAAGTCCTCTCAACAAAAAATATTATATTATTGGTATTTTACTTATTATGGGTTAGTTAGGCCAAGATTCATGTCTCCTCAAGAGACATTGTTGTGTATAAATAGAAGATAGGTTCATCTCATTTGGACACACACTCACACACTTTTCTTGTGCATCTTGGAGTGCATACGAAGGTCTAGTGCACAAGTCTTGGAGACTGGTTCTTTTGGTGTTTTAGTCTTGGTATTTCTTGGAGAGATATAACGCATCATTGTACTGGTTGAAGGAATCTATATTGAGGATTTTGGTTGCTTGGTTTTCTCCCCCATGAGGGTTTCCCAGGATAATCTATGTGTTATATTGTATCTTTGATTGTCTATCTTTCAGTGATCCTACTAGAGTTTCTATTGGATTAAGTAATTTTAATTTGGTAACTAGAAAATTTAAAATTCCAACATGGTATCAAAGCAGGCCTAAATAGAAGCTAGTTGCAGATATAAAATCCTAAAAGGGAGTCATTTTTAGTCTAAAGACAGTTGTCAAACAAACCAAGACCATAATAAGGAAAGATGACTATCGGAGCAAAGATCGATGAGAAGCTAGATGGATTTGATAACTTCAAGGCTAGGAAGTACAGAGTAACCCTCCTTCTTGAAGAACATGATCTGGATAAGTTAATTATAGAATAGGTTCAATAACCTGAAGGAGATGAAGCTAGGGAAAAATATAAGGACATGGTGAGAGAAAAAAAGATTATTGCAAACTCCCTTAAGGACCACCTTATCCATCATATATCATCATTATCTTCTCTAAAGCAAATGATGGACACCTTAACTCGTCTGTTTCAGAGAAGCAAAATAAATAGAAGAATGAATCTAAGATCTTAGCTGAAGAATGTGAAAATGAAGAAATCAAAACCATTCACTCCTACTTCTAAAGAGTGAATCAAATCAAAGAGTAGATATTAACCATTGGTGACTCAATAGAAGGATAATAGATGGTGATGGCTACATTGAATGACCTCCCAAGGTCATGGGATGCATTCATCCAAGGAATTTGTTCGAGAAAGAAGTTTCCCAAATTCAGTAGTCTTTGGGAATATTGTAACCAGGAAGAAGCTAGGGCAACTACAATAGAAGAAAATATGGTAGATGAAGATCAAGCCCTAGCCTCCCACACCAGGAAAGGAAAGAACAAGAAGAAGAATTCTTTACCTAAGAATTTGAAGATGGGTCAAAGAGAAAAATCAAAGATCAGATGTTACTGTTGTCAGGAGTTGGGACACTTTGTTAGGTATTTCCTCCTCACTATGGAAATTAAGAATAAGAAAGGAAGTAAGAGGCATTAGGTTCACACAATTGAAGATGATGAGCCTCCCAAGAAGATTACAAAGCAAGATGAATTAAGTGATGAGGATTATGTTCTTATCTCATATCTCACAGTTATTGTTACTCATGGAAGTAACACTTGTTTGATAGAGAGTGGTGCTTCCAAGCACATGATAGGCTATGAAGACTCCTTACCTAAACTTATTCATAAAGACTCACCTCACAAAGTGAAATTGGGTGATGACTATCAATATCCAATCAAAGGTGTTGGAGAAGCTTCCTACAAGTTAAACTCATGCAAGCCAATAAAGATGAAGGAAGTTCACTATGTTCCAGGTTTAAAAAAATGAATATTCTCTCAATTTCAGCATTGGACAAGACAGGATTTAGATTAGCATTTATTGATGGTCAAGTTCTTATGTGGCCTAGAGGGAAGACCCTTGATGATGCAGTAGCGATTGGAGTTGAAGAAGGAGGACTCTAGAAATTAAAAGGACATTCAAACTCCACAATGCTTCATGATATTGTGAATCCCAATGAAATATGTCAGAGGAGATTTTCTCACCTGCACTACAAAGCTCTTTAGGTTGTGAGAAAAATGGTGACAGGTCTTCCAAAAATACAAGTAGAACCAGATTGTGTGTGCAAAGGATGTGTTAGTCTCTACTTTTGTCTTGGTTTAAGTAAGAAACCCTTGTCCTAAAACCCTCCTTACCCATCCCTCATTTTTTGTTTTCAACTGTTTTCATTTTTTAAATATTTTTTAGATTTCATGGTTTGCATTAATTTTTGATGATTTGTTTGAGTTTTGTTTATGAAAAACATTGTTTAAACTAGAAGTGTCTCCTTTATGCCGTTGGAATTTCAAATTTTAAATTGTCAAAACGCACTACAGGAATAAGCCTATTCCCGTAGCGCCAAATAATCATGCCAAATCGTGCGCCTGCTATCCTAATTTAGTTATGATAACGAGATCATGAGCTAAGAGTTCATGTGTTCCCATGAGAATTTGGTAATCATCTCTAAATCCAGCATGTTCAAAACATAATCGTTATACACACGCGCAGGGTTCATTTCAAGATACCTTGTTATTTAATGATTATTGTGTGATCAGTTTGAGTTGTTTTAAGTTCAACCCTACATGAAGAAATGCAGGCATCCATTCAAATCATCAGGCATATCAGCAATTGCAGGAAGGAAATTCGGAACCCGAGGACATTAGTTGCAGATTTTAGTTGAAATGGCACCAAAGCGTAGTAGACAAGTGGCCAGAATCGAACCAGAAGGTGTCGAACTCCTTGAAGCCTAACCTCAAATGGCTCAAAGATTTAGAGACGCTGGGTGGTTTGAGTTCCTCACTACATTTCAAGGATATGACGAATGGGTTTCCCTAGAATTCGCTTTGAATTTCGATGGTCATGAAGTCGAAATAGGCAAAATGTTGATGTTGGTCACAGAGCAGACTATAGCCAAGGCTTGCAAGCTCGTGGTTGGAGGGGAAAGATGGTGGAAGAAGGAACATGTGGTCACTGAGTTTGTGAATCAATTCCTCCTTCCAGAGAAGCAGAATCTGGATTGGAGAAGGGGAATTTCTTGCAGCTGGGTCCGACCTGAATGGCACACTACCTTGGTGGTGATTCACAGATACATCACCTGCGAAGGGAGTTTTTCTTTGATCTATATCTATCATATCATAATATTGATGAATCTAAACAGGGACTACCCTTTAAACCTTCCTTATTTCCTGCTTAAAAGTTTGACAAAAATGTCCAAGAAAGTACAATATATTTCCACTAATGCCAAGGGAAGTTTGTTCCATCAAGTCCTGATTAAAACCCTAGTTATGTCTTCCCTAAATGAACTAAAAAATACCTGGAATTGGCTCACGGAATCCTTGAAACATGTTGTTAAATCAAATAAGTCAAAAAAGGGCAGAGGGAAGAAAACCGTTAAACAGGGTCGAGATGTTGCTGATGAAAACCTTGTAAATCCTCTGATAGTAAGGTAACTAAAAAGAGAAGGGATAAAAGACCTAGATGGGAGCCCGAACATGAGGTGATTCCTGAGGAAGATGTCAAAGAAGAGACAAAGTCAGAAAATGATCCCATTGATCAAACTACAGTCAAGACTGAAATGCCATCCACCAGCAAAAAGAACGTTGTAGTCAAAGGAAAAAGGAAAAAGGGTGCGTGTGTATCACAAAAACCTTGGAGAAATTCAACCAAAGATACTAATAAGTACAAGCTGAACTCAAAAGCAATGTTCAATCCTTCCATTAAAGAAGAAAACACTATAATCATAGATGATGATTTTGAGGATGTTGAAACAAGCACCAGGAAAAAAGCAAAGAGGACTCCTTTTCCCAAGAAATCTGTCAGCAAACGAAAAGGAAAACTTATACCACTTGCAGGCCCTGTAACGAGAGCTTCAACTAGATTAGCTAAGGCTAAAGAGATGGCTAAAGGCATCAGTGAATTTCATGAAGAAACATAGGATTACATGGAAGATTCAGACTACTTACCAGATGTACCTGAAGCTATGGATTCATCAAGTTCTGAAGAAGAACATAGCTCAGAATTGATTTCAAAATATCAGGTTAAAGCCAAAGAACCCAGTGTTAGTTTAAATCTAAATGAAACTGCATCCTCTGAAGATTGTTTAGGATTCAGGGTCGAGATAAGAATTGATAAGGAAAATATTAAAGAATTTCAAAAAACCATAAAACAGTTAAAGAAAGAAAAGATGCAAGTAGAACAGTGGAATGCTCACCAACAGGAAAGAATTCAAAGTCTTAAAAAGAAGAAGAAGGAGCAAAGGGCACTGCTTAAGGAACTCAGGGAAATCAATTTTAGACTTTCTGGCATAATGTTGTGTTAACCACAAATCTCAAGCAGAAAAATGCCAAAGCCTCTGCTTCGATTTTATCTTAAAGGTAATATCAAGATTGGTTACAATTTTGTTTAAAGGTGCTCCATGAGATTTGGAAAATAATACTCGTTTTGATCAAGGAGATGCTAAGATATTGAGTTTCTTTACAGAGTCAAACAATATCTCTATTTTCTAGAGTATTGCTGGCAATGTTTGTTATATTAAGCTGTTGAGTTGTGGACTATTTTGGAAATAGTAGCTCATCTTTTAGTGACATAATTTAGGATCTGGATACTCTTTGATTCTAGTCATTTAAAGCTATCCTATATAATAGGATCTGGTAGTTTCATAGTTGTTTTAAATAGACAGAATACATACCTTATGGAGGTGGAAAATTTGGAGATCTATACAGACTTTTTGTAGAGATTTTTGGTAAAGGCATGTATGTTCAATTAACACTTAATAACAAAGGTATGCAGCCAGGTATGCCCCTCTGGTACTTCCTCAAGTCATGTATGCTTTTCCACCAAACGATTATATGAGATATTTGCCCAGATTTAATGGAGAAGGATCAGTTACTGCTGAAGAACATTTGAATTCATTTTATAGTTTTGCAGACAATTTTAATGTAGAGCATGTTGATGTATGGATGAGATTATTCGTACAAAGTTTAGATGGGGAAGCAAGAAAGTGGTTCAGAAGTTTTCCTTCTAACTCAATAGTTGATAATATAGCTTTAGATGAGGATTTTCTAAATCGATGGGTAGATAAAAAAGATTTTCAGTATTACCTTACTGAATTTGGTGCTTTAAGAAGGAAACAAGGAGAATCAATTCCTGATTTTACCAAAAGGTTCAACCTGATGTATGGTAAAATTCCAGAAGAGATAAAACCTTCAGAGGCATCAGCCAAAATCACATTTGCCAATGCATTCGATGCCGAATTTTTCTTATTGCTTAGGGAAAGGAGAGCTACTACCCTCAGCCTAATGAAAGATATATCTATTGAGGTAGAATCAAATATATTAGCAGCAAACAAATTGAAATCCAGAAGTGACAGAGATAGAAAAAAGTAAAAAGAAGAGTTCCCTTCATCTTCTAATTCAACATCCGATATTAAAATGGATGAAATGACAAAGATGTTGAAAACTTTGACTTCTGAGATGGCAAGGTTGAATATGGAACAAAAACAAACCAATAGACCTGCACAAGAGGGTGGATATAGAAATCCCAATCAATTCAGGAGACCAAACAATGTACCCCAGATTTTACCAAGAGAAAGAAAAAATCAAGATGACCAAAAGGTACTACCTCCTTTTTAGAATAATGTAGTAGATGAAGAGGAAGATAATGATGGTACAGAAGAAGACTCTGCAGTTCACTTGACTGATTCTAAATCAATCCATTTACATGTAACACAACAAGAATATGAAGATAATTTGATTGCAAATCAGTTTGAGGAAGGGGATGAAGAGGAGATTGTTCAGCATGAAACCATAGGGAAAAGATACAATCTCAGATCTGGTTCTCGGGCACCTAAAGTAGACATAACTACTTCTACAAAGAAAGCCAGTACTTTAGGAAAGACAGGGGCAATCAAAGGTGTTCCTAATATTCAAATAGATCATTCATTAAAGAAACCTGTCAAACATAGCACTGCTGATATAAGGGAACCAAATAAAAATGTCTCTGCTTTCAATCTTGAACATGAAATCAACAAAATTAAAATTCCAGTACCATTATTAGAACTTTTGAAAACATAACCATTTAGAAAAATTGTCCTTAAGGCTCTAGAAGCTCCAGCTAATATCATTTTCTCAGATACAGTCAACCTTGAAGATAAAAATCATGTTACTACTATTGGCCCTCACATTGAAGACAAAATTGATGCCTCTCCACCTTTCTACATTTCACTAAATATTCATGACAAGATACTGCACAATTTCTTAATGGATTTTGGTGCTTCGCATAATGTCATGCCTAAGGTGGTGATGGAATAATTAGGGTTAGACATTACTAGACCATATCATGATCTTTATTCTTTTGATTCCAAGAAAGTCAAATGTCTTGGACTTATGAAAGATGTGGTCGTAACTCTTTCCCAATTACCTATGAAGAGTGTGGTGTTAGATGTTATCATGGCTGACATACCACCAAAATTTGGGATGCTTCTTTCAAGATCTTGGGCTAAAAAGGTAGGTGGTACTCTGTAGATGGACCTAAGTTACGCAACCATACCTGTTTTTGGTTGTGAACAACAGAGGTTATACAGAGAAGTCAGACTTGCTTGTTTGGTAAGTGATCATGATAATCCCACTAATCACCCTATATATGTTGTAGAAGATGATCTGGGCTCTTCTATTTTTCATATAAGTGAGGAAATAACAGAGGTATCAGTCAGAAAGTCAATAACTATAGTAAGAGATAGTGAAGATCATTTGGTTTGGAAAATGTATTTTGATGGGGCTAGTTCTAAAGAAGGCTCCGGAGCTGGTATTGTCTTCATTTCCCCTACTAAGGAGGTTATTCCAATGTCATATAAACTTGAATTTGACACCACTAATAATATTAGTGAGTATGAAGCTTTGTTGTTAGGATTGAAAGCTGCAAGAGACATGGGAATAGATGAGTTGTCTGTTTTTGGAGATTGCGAACTTATTGTTCACCAGGTTAGAAACATATATCAAACCAAGCAGCAAAGACTGAAACAATACATAAATGAGATGTGGGATTATATAGATAATTTCTTCTTGGCATTCAATATTACTTTTGTTCACAAGGATTTAAATCAACAGGCTGATTCTTTGGCATTTGCAGCAAGTAGTTTTAAAACTCCGATGTTTCCTAATATGAAGTTTCAAATTGAAGTCAGACACGGACCTTCAATGCCGGATAATATAAAACATTGGCAAGTTTTTAAATATGATGAGGAAATTAAGAGATTTATGAAAACCATTGAGGAGTTTTCTAACATTTTAATTGATCAATATGATGAAGAAGCAGAAATACACACTGTAGAAATTCTTCAAGATATTATTGTTGGTCACAAGATCATCGAATTGAAGACAAACCATTTGCCTAAGGGTTTGGTTCCATTAGAAATACTGTTCGATCACAATGATGCCTCAAAGAAGGCTGTTATCCAAACAAAAGGGACGAACGTAGAAGACTGTGACATTAGTTCAGATGTAAATCCCAGGTTGGTAAAAGTATCCATGAAATTATCAAAAAAATAGAAGGAAGCATATATTGAATTAATGAAACAATATTCAGATATATTCACCTGGTTTTATGAAGATTTGAAAGTGTTTGATACAGAAATTATTCAGCATAAAATCCCTTTAAAACTTGGTTCAAAACCTGTAAAACAGAAAGTCAGGCAATTCAATCCTTTGTTGTTACCAATAATAGAAAAGGAATTGAAGAGGCTACTAGAAGCAAAAATCATAGTGCCACTAAGATACTCAGAATGGGTAGCAAACCTTGTGCCCGTTAGGAAAAAGAACAGAGAGATAAGGCTCTGTGTAGACTTTCAGAATCTAAACAGATGTTCTCTGAAAGATAATTATCCATTACCAAAGATGGATTATATCTTACAAAAGGTTGTTGGCGCAAAAAGAATTTCTATGCTAGATGTATATTCAGGGTACAATCAAATAGCAGTAATGGAAGAAGACAAAAATAAAACAACTTTTACCACTCCATGGGGCACCTTTATGTACGAAAAGATGCCTTTTGGGTTAATGAACACTGGGGCTACATTTCAAAGAGCTATGGATATAGATTTCATTAGCGAGAAAGACAGGTTTGTGGTAATTTACCTTGATGACATCACTGTATTTTCAGCATCAGATGAAGATCATTTACAACATTTGAAGCAGACCTTTGAGAAATGCAGGAAGTATGGCATATCACTTAATCCCAAAAAATCACATTTTGCCATGGAGGAAGGTAAGCTTCTTGGACATATTGTTTCGCCTGAAGGAATTAAAATAGATCCAGAAAGAGTAAAGGCTATTCAGCGAATTGACATTTCAAAAAATAAAAAGTTCATTCAGTCTTTCATTGGTAAGATTGATTTTTTGAGGAGGTTTATACCTAACTTTGCAAAGATTGTCAAATACATCACTGATATGTTGAAAAAGGATGCATAAATTAAGTGGATACCGAAGGCAAGATAATTCTTTGAAAAGATCAACCAGGCTATTGTCCAGGCACTTGTTCTAATTAGCCAAGATTTTTCAAAGGAATTCATAATCTTTTCATTTGCATCAGAAAATACTATAGTCATTGTTCTTCTGCAAAGAAATGAACATGGTCACGAGAAGCCTATCTCATTATTTAGCAAAACTCCCAGGGATTCTGAACTGAAGTATGATCTAATAGAAAAATAGGCTTATGCCTTAGTGAAGGCTTTAAAATCTTTCAGAGTATATATTCTTCAATAAAAAATTACTACTTATGTCCCAAGTAGTGCAGTCAAAGAAATATTGGTTTAGCCTGATTGTGAAGGTAAGAGGGGGAAATGGATAACAAAAATCTTGGAATATGATATCACCATAAAGCCTACCCAGCTGATAAAGGGACAAGGTCTCACCAAATTGATGATGGAATCCAATTACAAAGTAATTGGATTATACCATCTGTCAGATATGACACAAGACTCTTATGTTCAGACTGAAGAAAATGATTTACAAATAAACAAAAAATATGCTTCTTCAGAATGGTATAAGGACATCGTGTTTTTCTTGCTGAATTTTCAATCTCCCCCAGAATTAGATAAATCAAAATACAGATCATTAAAGTTGAAAGCTGTAAACTACTGCATTATTGATCAGACCATGTTTTGTAAAGATCCCAATAGTTTTATATTAAGATGTGTGGATGAAAAGGAGGCTAAACAAATAAATCAAGATTTGCATCATGGTGTTTGCAGAGGGCATCATCATTGGAAGGAAACTGCCTTCAAAATCCTGAGAGAAAGCTATTACTGGCCAGTTCTATTCTCAGATATTTTTGCTCAGGTCAGGGCATGTGAACCCTATCAAAAATTTTCCGGAAAACAGAAACTTGTATCCATGCCTCTGAAACCAATCATTGCACATGGACCATTCCAATAGTGGGGATTAGATTTCATTGGAGAAATTAATCCCATTTCATCAGGGCAGCATTGGTGGATTCTTACAGCAACTGATTACTTTACAAAGTGGATAGAAGCAATTCCGACTTGGAATACTACAGACAAGGTAATCATGGAATTTCTAGAGGGATATATTTTTTCCAAGTTTGGCTGTCCTAAAAAGTTGGTCACTGATAATGCACATGCTTTTAAGTCAAATTCCATTCTTGAATTATACAATAAATACAATATCAAATTGGTTCATTCTACTCCCTACTACCCCTAGGGAAACAGGTTGGTTGAATCTTCCAATAAGACACCGGTAAGGATGAACAAAAAGTTGTTGGCAGAAAATAAAAAAGCATGGGATTCTAAGTTGAAATTTTCTTTATGGGATGATCACATCAACAACAAGAAAGTTATTGGGACATCTCCTTTCCAGATGGTATATGGCACAGAAGCTGTCCTTCCAACTCAATTGGGCCTGCCAGTTTTGAAATTTTTGCAAGAAGAACAGGAAGAACCCAATGATGTACAAAGAAGGATTTTTTAGCTCATTGAAGTTCAGCAGGCCAGAGAATAGGTTAACCAGAAAGTTGTTGCTCATCAGAACAAAATCAAGGCCACATTTGATAAAGGAACCAAGAAAGATGTTTTTAATGAAGGAGATTTGGTATTGGGATGGGTTGCCAAGAGAGAAGATAAAGGAAAACATGGAAAGTTTGATAATCTGTGGTATGGTCCTTTCAGGATAACCAAGGTAATGAACAATAACACTTTCCTCCTTCATAATTTAGATAACACTGAAATTTTTGGGGGCCTAGTGAATGGGAGGTTCTTGAAGCATTATTTCATATAAAGGTGTTAGAGTTAGTACATTAGGTTTTCTTTCAATAAAGACTTCATATACCCAATGGACTTGTTTTTACAATTGTGTAGAGAATAAAAGACAGTCAGTCACAGGGAAATAAATGAATCAGAGATAAAGGAAAGGCAATGGTCTGCAGTTCTTGGAGTTTAGTATAAAAAACTCCATCCCCGGAAGGAGCCAATGTTAGTCTCTACTTTTTTCTTGGTTTAAGTAAGAAACCCTTGTCCTAAAGCCCTCCTTACCCATCTCTCATTTTCCATTTTCAGTTGTTTTCATTTTTTAAATATTTTTTATATTTCATGGTTTGCATTAATTTTTGATGATTTGTTTGAGTTTTGGTTATGAAAAAAATTGTTTGAACTAGAAGTGTCTCCTTCATGCCGTTGGAATTTCAAATTTTAAATTGTCAAAAGAATAAGCCTATTCCCGTAGTGCCAAATAATCATGCCAAATCGTGTGCCTGCTATCCCGATTTAGTTATGATAAAAAGATCATGAGCTAAGAGTTCGTGTGTTCCCACGAGAATTTGGTAATCATCTCTAAATCCGTCATGTTCAGAACATAATCGCTATACACATGCACAAGGATCATTTCAAGATCCCCTGTTATTTAATGATTATTATGTGATCAGTTCGAGTTGTTTTAAGCTCAACCCTGCAGGAAGAAATACATGCATCCATTCAAAGAATCAGGCATATCAGCAATTGCAGGAAGGAAATTCAGAACCCGAGAGCATTAGTTGCAGATTTGAGTTGAAATGGCACCAAAGCGTAGCAGACAAGTGGCCAGAATTGAACTAGAAGGTGCCAAACTCCTTGAAGCCTACCCTCAAATGGCTCAAATATTCAAAGACGTCGGGTGGTTTGAGTTCCTCACTACATTTCAAGGATATGACGAACGAGTTTCCCTAGAATTTTCATTGAATTTTGATGGTCATGAAGTCGAAATAGGAAAAATGTTGATGTTGGTGACAAAGCAGACTATAGCCAAGGCTTGCAGGCTCATGGTTGGAGAAAAAAGATGGTGGAGGAAGGAACACATGGTCACTGAGTTTGTGAATCAATTCCTCCTTCTAGAGAAGTAGAATCCGGATTGGAGAAAGGGGAATTCCTCGCAGCTGGGTCTGACCCGAATGGCACACTGCCCTGGTGGTGATTCACAGATACATCACCTGCGAAGGGAGGTTTTCTTTGATCTATATCTATCATATCAGAATATTGATGCATCTAAATGGTGACTACCCTTTAAACCTTCCTTATTTCCTTATTAAAAGTTTGAAAAACATGTCCAAGAAGGTACAATCTATTTCCACTAATGCCAAGGGCAATTTGTTCCATCAAGTCCTGATTAAAACCCTAGTTATGTCTGCCCTAAATGAACTACAAAAGCCCTGGAATTGGGTCACGAAATCCTTGAAACCTTTTGTTAAATCAAATAAGTAAAAAAAGGGCAAAGGGAAGAAAACCATTAAACGGGATCGAGATGTTGTTGATGAAAACCCTGTAAAAGACGAATCTTCTGATAGCAAGGTAACTAAAAAGAGCAGGGGTAAAAGACCTAGATGGGAGCTTGAACATGAGGTGCTTCCCAAGGAAGATGTCAAAGAAGAGACAGAGTCAGAAAATGATCCCATTGATCAAACTACAGTCAAGACTGAAATGCCATCCACCAGGAAAAAGAACGTTGCAGTCAAAGGAAAAAGGAAAAAGGGTGCGTGTGTATCACAAAAACCTTGGAAAAATTCAACCAGAGATACTAATAAGTACAAGCTGAACTCAAAAGCAATGTTCAATCCTACCATTAAAGAAGAAAACACCATAATCATAGATGATGATTCCGAGGAGGTTGAAACAAGCACTAGGAAAAAAGCAAAGAGGACTCCTTTTCCCAAGAAATCTGTCAGCAAAGGAAAAGGAAAACTTACACCACATGCAGGCCCTGTAACGAGAGCTTCAACTAGATTATCTAAGGCTAAAGAGATGGCTAAAGGCATCATTGAATTTCATGAAGAAACACAGGATTACATGGAAGATACAGATTACTTACCAGATGTACCTGGAGCTATGGATTCATCAAGTTTTGAAGAAGAACATAGATCATAATTGATTTCAAAATATCAAGTTAAAGCCAAAGAACCCAGTGTTAGTTTAAATCTGAATGAAACTGCACCCTCTAAAGATTGTTCAGGATTCAGGGTTGAGATAAGAACTGATAAGGAAAAGATTAAAGAATTTCAGAAAACCATAAAATAGTTAAAGAAAGAAAAGATGCAAGTAGAACAATGGAATGCTCGCCAGCAGGATAGAATTCAAAGTCTTAAAAAGAAGAAGAAGGAGAAAAGGGTACTGCTTAAGGAACTCAGGGAAATCAATTTTAGACTTTACTGGCACAATGTTGTGTTAACCACAAAGTTCAAGAAGAAAAATGCCAAAGCCTCTGCTTTGATTTTATCTTAAAGGTAATATCAAGATTGGTTACAATTTTGTTTAAAGGTGCTCCAGGAGATTTGGAAAATAATACTCGTTTTGATCAAGGAGATGCTAAGATATCGAGCTGCTTTACAGAGTCAAACAAAATCTCTATTTTGTAGAGTATTCCTGGCAATGTTTGTTATATTAAGTTGTTGAGCTGTGGACTATTTTGGAAATAGTAGCTCATTTTTTAGTGATATAATTTAAGATCTGGATACTCTTTGATTCTAGTCATTTAAAGCTATCCTAGATAATAGGATCTGGTAGTTTCATAGTTGTTTTAAAGAGACAAAAGACATACCTTATGGAGGTGGAAAATTTGGAGATCTATACAGACTTTTTGTGGAGATTTTTGGTAAAGGCATGTATGTCCAATTAACACTTAATAGCAAAGGCATATGGATGGTTGTACCTTCTCTTTTCTACTCTGTTATTTCATTTTCATGCTTGAATTTATTATTCAAATTGCAATGCTTTTTGGTTCTTGAATGTTAATTTTTACAGTGAATATTTTGCTATAGAGATAATTTTCAAGTAATGATTTCAAGTTGATACCCCTGTTTCTTTATAATATATTGAAACCAAGCTTTGTGAAATTGACAAATTGAAGATTTCACTTTCTTTTCTTGAATTGGTTTACTCCATCTATGTATCTACCTATTATTCAGCTAGTGGGATATGCAATGTTTTAATCTTTATTTTCATGCCATGTTGTAAGCTTGACCCAGTTTTCAACCATTAAACCAAAACCAAATCATAAAACCCTAAAAAATACTTTGCAATAAAATCAATGATGCCCTAGCTTGCCCTTACCAGTCGAGTGCAACTTTAGGGACTAACAGGATGTGCACAAGGAAAGAACCTGAAGCACTCCTTTCCCAATAGTGATAGAAGAGCCAAAGGAGTTTTGGACATCATGCATTCAGACATATGTGGACCGATGTCGACAGCTTCACTAAGTGGGTATGTATATTATGTATCTTTCATTGATGATTACTCACTTAAAACTTGGATTTATTTGTTAAAAGCAAAGAATGAAGTTTTTGGAAAATTCCAAGAGTTGAAGGCTCTAGTAGAAAACTTGATAGAGCGGAAGATAAAGACCTTGCGATCAAACAATGGAGGTGAATTCACCTCAGAATAATTCAAGGAGTATTGAAAGTAAGTTGGGATTAAGAGGGAGCTTTCTACTCCCTACAACCCTTAGTAGAATGGAATAGCTAAAAGGAAGGAAAAAACAACCATGGAAGTAGTAAAGGCATTGATACATGATCAATATCTTCCTATGCATCTGTGGGAATAAGTAGCAAAGATGATAGTGTACGTGCAAAATAAAAGTCCCCACAATGTGCTTAAAAACAAGACACTCGAGAAAATATTTTCAGGAGACAAGCCAGAAGTCAGCGATTTCAAAATATTTGGTTGTCCTGTATTTTTTCACGTCCCTGAGGAAAATAGGACAAAGTTGGACCCTTCCTGACAGAAGGGAATATTTGTTGGTTACAATGACACATCAAAGGCTTACAGGATATACATTCATGGTCACTGGAAAGTGGAGATCAACCGATATGTAACCTTCGACAAGAATACAACTTTCATTAAATCCAAATAGATCCATGCAAAAGAGACACATGAAGAAGAGAATGAAGTTCCTAAAGTTCCAAAGGAAGTTGAACCAGAGGAATTCATTCCAAAGGATCATGACATGTTAGAACCTCAGAAACCGATCGAGATACCTTCTCGCAAGAGAATACTAGCTTGCGCACAAGAGCTTATCAGAGATGCAAAAATAATTTGTGCCCCAAAGAAATATTTCAGGGAAAGTAAGAAGCCAAAGTTGTATTCCAGTTATGTGGCATGCTTGTGTGACACAATGGATGCAAAACCTTCCAGTTATGAAGAGGTTGTAGAAAATCAAGTATGGAAAGATGCCATGGCAGAGGAATACTAGTTCATTATGTAGAATGGTGTATGGGATGTGGTTCCCAGACTAAAGGAAACATCTATGGTGAGTTCAAAATGGATCTACAAGACAAAACGCACAGCTGATGGAAGTATTGAAAAATATAAGGAAATATTTGTGGCCCGAGGTTTCTCTCAGAAGGAAGGGATTGACTATGAAGAAACTTTTACTCCCGTAGAAAGATATACCTCGATCACTACTATACTTTCATTGGCTTCTATGATGAAATGGAAGGTACACAAGATGGATGTAAAGACAACCTTCTTGAATGGTGAAATAAAAGAGGAAGTTTATGTGGAGAAACCACTTGGATTCGAGACACATGACAGGGAGACTCATGTGTGAAGATTAAAGAAGGATTTATATGGATTGAAGTAGGCACCCAGAGCATGGTATGGTAGGATTGACAATTTTCTAATGAGCTTGGGTTTTACCAAGAGAAGTGCAGATCCTAACCTTTACTTTAAGGTTGAGGATGGTGAACTGGTAATTCTACTTATATATGTAGATGACTTGTTTCTAACATGTGTGAAAAAACACATCACTGAATGTAAGAGAAAATTGGCTGCAAAATTCCAGATGAAAGATTTAGGAATGATGCACTACTTCTTGGGACTAGATGTTTGGTAGAGATCAGATGGGATTTTCCTAAATCAAGGAAATTATGTTGTGGAATTATTGAAGAGGTTCAAGATTTTCGACTATAAGGCCATGGTTGCCCCGATGGTATCAAATCTTAAGTTTTTGCAGGATACAACTTCAGAGATTGTGGATTCTACCTTATATAGAAAGATGTGGGCTCGTTGTTGAAAAAAAACATGTGTTGAGGTACCTTAAGGATACTCTAGATCATGGTCTCTGGTATAGATATAACCATGAGTTTAGATTGTATGGATACTCAGATTCAGATTGGGCCAACAATATTCCTGACCAGAAGAGCACTTCTGGATACTGTTTCAGTCTTGGCTCTAGTATGGTTTCATGGAGCAACAGAAAGCAATCATGTGTGGCACTCAGTACAGTTGAAGCTGAGTATGTGGCAGCATGTGCAACGAGCAGAGAAATAGTATGGATTTGGAAGTTGACGTCTAGATTATTTGGTCTTAGATTGGAGGTGACCTGCATTTGGTGTGACAACCATAGTTGCTTGAAGTTTTCAGAGAACCCAGTTTTCCATGACAAGTCAAAGCATACTGAGATCAGATACTACTATATCAGAGATATGGTACATAGGGGAGAAATGAGGCTCCATTTCGTGACTACTGAGGATCAGGTTGTGGATGTGTTCACCAAGATGTTGTTGGAGATGAAGTTCAATTACTTCAGGGACAAGCTTGGTGTGGTCCCTCTTTAGAGGGAGTGACAGGTGGAACTCATCCAACATGAAAAAGGGTTGGCACTAAGTATGGAAAAATATCATCCAGCATGAAAAAGGGTTGGCAACGAGTATGGTGGGTCTCATCTAGCATGAAAAAGCGTTGGCACTGAGACAAGAGTGCATATGACCATGTACTGATGCATCATAGGGAGTGGATGTCCTCGGGACATGTTGTAGCTATTGAGAGCTACCCACAGACCTTAGTTGCATGGGATGAAGTCATTTTGCACTATGGATATCTGAGGATGTATAGATTCACATGTTCAATAGTCAATGGATGTGATCTCATGTGGTATTAGACTTGGAGTTTTTTCTAGAAAGAATACCTTCCTAGTTAAGAGGGAGTGTTAATATTTTTGGTGTAACTATGGATGATATTCTTGTATATTTGTTTTAGTCAAACCTTTAAAAGGTTATTGTAATTATATTGTACAAGTCCTCTCAATAGAAATTATTATATTATTGATATTTTACTTATTGATCCAAAAAGGATCTAGAGAAGGCTAAGAACAACTTGGAACTCACAGAGGCAACTCAAGATGCTCATAATGGCTCCAGTAGACAGAGAAAGGGAAAAAATGCAAAGTTCCAAAAACTCAGTGAAAATGGCATGATCACAAAGAGTGCATCACAATATTTCTAATGGTGCAAACAACTCATCAAACAGAATTACGGATTGAAAGATATTTGTGTTCAAAGTTTGGTCAACCTAGCCGAGTCAGCGGGTGATGAGTCAGCATCCATATTGTTGACGTCAGCATCTGTATGAATGACATCATAATTCATAGAACACACATGGCAGTAGAAGGGAATTTACATGTGGCATGTTGGTATCAACATGATGACGTTGCATCACCAGAGGTTGCCATGTGTCACCTAGTTTTGGGTGTTTTGGACCGATCTGTGGATCAATTGGATCGTGCCACATGGCAATCCATACGACTGATGTGGCATGATTAAGTGGCATGTTGACTTGGAAAGGGGAAGTGTGGCTCAATGATAAAATTCCACATGGCAAGCGGGAAATGCACAAGGATAGCCCGTGAACGAATTTTGAAAACAAAATAGTTGGCAGGTCTGCCAAATCTGGTGAACCACACCAACTATAACAATGGTTGGAGAAATTTCTAGTGCCAATGCTAAATGTAGCGGGGCATATATATATTATATAAACCATATAACAATACCAAACCAAAAGGGGAGTCTGCGGGGCTTGACCCTAGAACCTCCGCCAAAGCCTACACCTTAATACATCCGCCCCTAACCACTAGGCCGCAGGTGCCACATGGGTTATAACACTCGATTTAATTATTAAAATGTGTATCTGCCCAACCATGGAGGGAGGAGGAGTGGGGACTGTACAACCTGCCAAGCACGTTTTTCAATGCATGGTACAGTCATTTTTGTAGGTTGCAGAGGGCACAAAAATCGAGACAAAATTCTTCTTGGGCATGGGAGTGCCAGAGTCAAATCAAGGCATGGAGACAGTCATTTTTTGGTAATTCGACGCCACAAATTCAGTGGTCTTGTTTGTTTTATGATCTGAGCATTATTTATGTAGCTTGATTTCAGAATGAGGTATACTTATGTATTTTTCCAAATTCTTTTGGTGAGTTAATGAAAGAGTCTACCCATTTGAGAGCAGGACCCGAAGATGTAGTCCACCAGGGACAAACTCAGTTATCAAGTTTTTTTGTTCATATCTGATGCTTATGTCTCTTCATTTTTAAGTTTTCACTTCTTTAATGGTGCACTTTAATTTATGCTCATTTAATGCTATTCTTTATAAGTCACGATGAAAAGATCTTAGATCACTTATTATGGATTAGGTAGGTCAAGATTCATGTATCTTCAAGAGACACTATTTTGTATAAATAGAGGATAGGTTCCTCTCATTTGGACAGACACTTGTGCATCTTGGAGCACATATGAATGTCTAGTGCACAAGTCTTGGAGACTAGTTATTTTGGTGTTTTGGTCTTGGTGTTTCTTGGAGAGCTATAGCGCATCATTGTACTGGTTGAAGGAATCTATATTGAGGATTTTGGTTGTTGGGTTTTCTCCCCCACTAGGGTTTAAAAAGATAATCATTGTGTTCTATTGTATCTATGATTGTCTATCTTTTAATGATCCTACTACAGTTTCTATTGGATTAAGTAATTGTAATTGTGTCACTAGAAAATTTAAAATTCCAACACTAATAGATGTTATCTTAGCAACTAGGGAAATGTAACACCCAGTTTCCCCTAGTTTGTAAATATAACTATATTTTCCAAGAGACTATGGAAAAATAAATATGTGTCAATGTTTTATTTGATGGACCTTTGTATAAAAGGTCGATGAATGTAAATTATCTTATTTACTAGAAAATGGATAAGTGTTGCATGACTGCTGGAAGGGGGGTGTGTTGAGAGAGACCACAAATGCTATGAAAGAGATAGTGAAGGGGACTAGGAATGGTTGCATTAACCTCCACTAGACCAGTACTTTACTGGATTTAATTTCTCAGGATCAAAACAACCCTCTAACCCAAGAATGAATTACAGTCAGGTTGGTAGGTGGGAAGACCTCCTCAAGAGTTAATGAGGGGATGGGGTAGACTACTCATATGTAAGGTTTCCAAACTTCACCACGAACTGGGAATTCAGGCCACACACAATCTTATTGAGGAAGGAAAGAAAGGAAGGCATGGAGGGCAGAGGAAGACCTACGAAAAGTGTAGATACGAGAGATAGAGCAATCGGGTTCGAGGAAGAACTATGAAAAGAGTGTGTTCTGATTGAAAGAAATAGATATTGACTCGGGAGAAGGAGCGTAACCTTTATCCCTCTCTATGACTGAGTCGGGAGAAGGAGAGTAACCTTCGTCCATATCTATTTTTGTGCCGGGAGAAGGAGAGTAACTTTCATCCCTAACTTTCGTTGAGCCAGAAGAAAAGATTCAATCTCAAAGCATCGTGGTCTAGCTCAGGGGTGGCTAGTGGTAAATCCATTAGGAGTGACTAAGCCTATGGTTGGGTGGAAATGGGCACCCCTTTCAACATTCACATCACATCTTTTGGTTATGATAAATTTTTTCATGCTCTATGCTTTGAAATGGAATAATGAATGAATGCATGTATGTATACATTTAAGATTGTCCTATGTATTGACTGATCGAGTGATGTGTATGTATTTATCTCCTTGAGGACTTATGCTTCTGCTTGATTTTCCATATGCTCCAATTTAACCCTCGATGGTGTTTTCCCCAGGGATTTACCTCACTGTTCCAAAGTCGAAGAAAACCTATTGGCACTAATACCATCTCGGTAACTCCATGAGATTACCTCGCCCTACTTCAAAACTTAAAGTTTTGTGAGCTAGGAAGGCACTTCCTTCAAACCAATATCCTAAGAGACCTTAGGCTCTCCCCCATGGAATTAACCAAATATCGGCTAAGAGTAGAACTTATATCCCGAGATTCATTAGAGGGTCCATATGACTAGGGTCTAGGAACCCTCAACCAAGTCCGAAAGGAGATAACTCTGGATGGCTTTGGAGCTTTGGGAGCTTGAAGCATTGGCATTTCAAACTTCATAAATGTCAAAAATACTTGGATTTCGGAGTCACAAAAGGTTGTGATTCTCTGATTTGGGGATTCTTCTAGGGTCCCTTCTTGACCTTCCGATCACCTAATGGAAGGTTTCGTGTATGGTACTTCGGTGAAGTTCCACTTCGAGAGAATGGAGATGTTATAGCATCAAAACCCCTGAATTCCAAAGTTATGAAGTGAAGGAGAGCCATATATTTCAGGGAGATCGTTAAGTGCCCTACCTATTGTTTGATCATTCAAGAGAAGGGACCTGCACATAATACTTCAACGAAGTCCCTCTTCGAAAAAATGGAGTGGTAGTGAAGCCAAAACCCATGAAGGCCGGAGCTGTGAACTGACCAAGACCATTGATCTAGGGATCCTTCAGGTTCTCTCCTAGCCATTAGATCTATGAAGAATTCAACCTGACGTTGACTGCTTTGGGAGGACCAGGGTGGCATAACGTCAAAACCCTCGAAGGTAAAATTTACGAATTAATGAGGACCGTCAATCCTCATATATTTCAGGATCCCTCTCAATCATTGATATACCAGGGATGTGTGGCATCGGATCCTTTAGTTTAGATACTGGGCACTCTAGGGAATTTAAGGTGTGCTGTGTCGATAAGCTCTGAAGCCTGAAGTAAAAAGAGTTGTCGATTTGAGGATGCTTCGGGACTTCGAAAGTTTGGAACTTCAGGTGGTATCGTTCGTAGATAGAAAAGAGGCATGAAGAATTGAAGCACCAAATCATCAAATTCCTCTAAAATTGATATATGAGAAAGAGATTAATTCCAGTCATGAGATCAGACAGTGGATGGTCTTCCACGATGGAGGAGGGAACTTAGAAACAACATGTGTGAGGTGGATCCACGTGGGCTCCATGTGGCCCTCAACCAATGAACGCCCGAAGAATGTTGGGAGGCCATAACCTGCAACCCAAAGCTCATATTTGATCCTGGTAGAAGTCATTAGAATTCTATGGGTGAGTAGAAGAGGATAAAGACCTCAGAAAAAGGATATGAGATGTTAAGGAGAGAGAAATTTTGATGCCCCATATCTAAGAAAGTTACTCAGGGGTTGGGTGTGTTACAAATTGGTATCAGATCATGGTTACAACACTTTTCCTTCTTGGGCTCATGGATGAGTCGCCTAAAAACAATTTTTAAAGAACTCTTAAGGGTGACACCTTACCTTACCTCTTTCCTAAAGAGTCTAGTTAAACTTTTACTGAAGAAAATAATGAAAACTTTCTACTGTGTGTGTATTTAAGAAATATGAATTGTGTGTTGTTCATGAACTAATGCATTGTTATCTAACAACAAGGGTTTTTTCAGCACTCAAGAAATCAGTAAATCGCGGGAAACTACAAGCATAAAGGATGGTTATGTGCCATGAAGTGGGGGATGGATCCCACAATAGAGAGGAATAATTTGACGAGAGGAGGGAGGTGGAGACCCCTCCAAATCTGGCTGAAATTATAAGGATCCTCATGGTTGAATTACAGAGTTGCAAGGTCGACAATGAGAGATTGATAAATGAGCAAGAAAAACAAATGAAAATTAATGTAGTCTTGCTGCAGAGCTTATCCAATATACAGAGGCAGCTGCAACATGGACCTGCAACCAATCATGTGGACATATGACATACGAAGATAAGTCAAAGTCCACCTAAGATATGGAAACATGGTCCCATAAGTGGTCACACTAGGAGGAGTACCTAGAGGAAGGCCCAACCTGGATGTAGGGAAAACTCATCGGGAGAGTCCCTTGGAAAGGAAACTAGAAACTCTGAGGGATCTTCTAGTAGAAAAACTAGCTCACATTCTCAAAGGAAAGGAAAGAAGTGAAATAATTCCAAAAGTTGTACTCCTGAAGAGTTCAAGAATTTCAAACCACCCTCTTTTGACAGAGACATTAATAAAGGGGAAGAGGCAGAAGATTGGTAGCTTAGTTTAAATAAGTACTTGAGAGTCCATGACTACTCTGAAAACTTGAAGGATCGAATAACCATCTTCAACCTGAATGGAAAATCTTCCATTTGGTGGGAAGACCTTAGGAATGTGAAAGGAATCCATGAGAAGGATTTATCATGGAAACAGTTTGAGAAATACTTCAATAAGAAGTATTTTTCAGAGAAATACTTTGATGGGAAGACTAAGGAGTCCTATGAACTCAGGTTGGGACAACCCACCATAGAGGAATATATCAATAAATTCCTTGATTTGATAAGGTATGTACCCTAGATAAAATATGAAAATGTAAAAGTGCAACAATTTATCATTGGGTTACCTCAATCCTACCGGGACAGGATTGAGTTTGACGAGCCAAAGACCCTAGAATATATTATCTATAAGGCAAGGTACTATTATGAATAGTTCGAGAAGCAGACAGAACCTCACGAGAACTGGAAAAATAAGAGTAGTTCAAGATTCAAGAATAAGGGGTTTAAATCCTCAAGATTTATACAATATGGGAAGGGTTATAGGATGATCCTTCCTACTAGAAGTGTGTATCAGTATAATTTCCCCTCGCAGAGTGGAAATAAAACTTTTAGAACAACCCCAGGAAAGACTGATGACCCAAAGAGAGAACCCTTGAAATTTTTGGGTTGTGGAGAAGAACATTTTCCAAGGGATTTCCCACACATACAATAGATCAATAAGAGAGTCTACAACATCCAAGAAGATACCACAGTCAATGATGTGGCTAGGAGCCTGCCACAGATTTATGCAAACTTGGATAATAAACAAGTCGACCATCAATCTTTAGTGGTGGAGATGGAAGGTATGATCGCCAACCATCTAGTTTCAATTTTAATTGACCCTGGCTTTAATTTGAGTTATGTATCCCCTCAGATTGTTGATAAGTGTAAACTATGACCAGTTAGACATATTAATCCATGGTTGGTACAACTAGCCACCAGAACTAAAAGAAAAGTAGCAGAGGTCATATCATCTTGTCAATTCATTATGGATGGATTGCCCATCCAAGGGACCCTTAACATACTTCCCCTAGGATATTATGACCCGTTGATTTGTATGGACTAGTTAGCCACCCATAAAAACAATTTGGACTGTTACCATAAGACCTTAGAGTGTAAAAATGAATAAGGGAGAAAAATAACTCTCCAAGGGATTCATAATCTTGTCTCAGTGAGACGAATATCAGCCCTTCAAATAAAAAAATATTGCAGAAAGGGATGTTCCCTATATGCAATATAGGTGTTAGAATATGTTGAGAATGACAAACCAAACCTAGAGGACCACCCCATATTAAGAGAATATAAGGACGTATTTACAGAAGAGGTATCGGGTCTACCTCTAAGAAGAGACATTGTATTCTCGATAAAACTTGCACCAGGAGCGGTGCTAGTATCTAGAACACCCTATAGGATGAGTACACTAGAGCTAGTTGAGATCAAGCTACAACTAAAGGAGATGATGGAAAAATAATACATCTGGCCCAGTGTGTCTCCATGGGGAGCACTAGCCTTGTTTGTGAAAAATAAAGATGGCACATTCTGACTGTGCATAGACTATAGACAACTCAACAAGATGACCATAATGAACAAGTATCCCTTACCAAGAATCGATGACTTATTTGACCAATTAGAGGGTTCTTCCATTTTCTCAAAGATTGAATTAAGTTCTAGATACCATCAAGTCTTAATCAAGGATGAAGACATCCACAAAATAGCCTTCAGGACCAGATATGGTCACTATGAATTTTTGGTGGTGCCATTTAGATTAACCAATGATTCCGCCACTTTTATGTTCTTGATGAATAATGTACTCAACAAATTCATAGACATATTTGTATTGGTGTTCATTGATGATATCCTAATACTCTCCAAGAACAGGGAGGAGCATGATGAACATCTTATACTTGTACTTCAAGTACTAAGAGAATCATCTCTACGCTAAGTCTAGAAAGTGTGACTTTTTCCAGAAGCAAGTCCATTACTTAGTCCATGTTATTTCTAAAGGAGTGGCAGTAGACCCTAACAAGATCAGGTCTATCATGGAATGGCCTACCTCAAAGGATGTATTAGATATCATATCCTTTATGGGATTAGAGGTATACTATAGAAGGTTTATAAAAAGGATTTTCCAAGATTGGTTGTCCAATCACTGCCCTTCAAAAAAAAGCGGGTTAACTTCACTTGGACATCAGAAAGTGAAGAAATATTTCAGAAACTAAAATACGTTCTAACCCATGCACATGTGTTGAAGATTGCAGACCCTAAAAATGACTTCCTCATGTGCACAAATGCCTATAACGAAGGACTCAGAGGAGTCCTTATGCAAGACGGGCATATAATTTGCTATGAATCCAGAAAACTGAATGAGCATGAAATCAATTATGTGACCGATGATATAGAGTTGGATTCCATAGTACAAGCTCTAAAAATGTGGAGGCATTACCTCCTGGGTAGGAGATTTGTACTTATGACAGGCCATTGTGGGTTGAGGCACCTGTGTGAGAAACCAAAACTCAATGCCAGGCAAGCTAGGCAGATGGATCTCCTTAGTGAGTTTGATTTAGAAATCAAACACATTAAAGGAAAATAAAATAGGGTGGTCGATTCCCTTATCAGAAGAGTGAAAACGATTCACCTGGTAGTGGTAAGCACCTGTGAAACGGATTTCAGGGAAAGAGTCAGGAATGCACAAGAAACAAATGCATTCTTCAATACCGTGACCTCATACCTAAGGAAAGGGCCCACAAGGATAAAGTATGAAGGCTACCAAATGTTGGATGAAGGTCTATTGACTTACAGAAACAGATTGTATATCCCAAGTTGTGATGACTTGAAGAGGTTCATAATGGACGAACTCCACAAGAGATCATATACTGGTCATTCGGGTTATCAAAAAATGATCACAGCCACTAGGAAACAATTCTATTGGCCTGGATTGAAAAAGAACATAGTTGACTATCTAGCTAAGTGTCTAGAATGCCAGCAAGTTAAGGCAAAACACCGACACCCAGCAGGATTGTTACAACCTCTACCAATTCCAAAATGGAAATGGGAAACCATATCCATGGATTTCATCACCGAATTACAAAAATCAACCAAGCATAATGATGACATCATGGTAGTGGTGGACAAATTGAGAAAGTCTGTTCACTTCGTCCTTGTCAAGTCGTCTTGTGAGGAAATATATATTTCCAAAATATTGATGAAGGATATATTTAGATTGCATGGCATACCTAGGGATATTATATCTGACAAAGACACAAAATTTACTTCAAGCTTTTGGAAATACTTAATGGTTGGTTGTGAGACTAAATTGTTGTTTAGCACAGCCTATCACACTCAAACTGATGGACAAATAGAAAGAGAAAACCAGATATTAGAAGACATGTTAAGGATGCATGCAATGCATCAACCTAAGAAGTGGGAAGACTACCTGCCATTGGTAGAATTTTCCTACAACAATGGTTATCAAGAGTCATTTAAGATGAGCCCTTTTGAAGCCCTCTATGGTAGACAGTGCAAGATTCCAATCAGATGGAATAATATTGTGGTTAGAATTAAAGTCGGACCCAACATACTGAAAGAAATGGAACAACAAGTGATTCAGATAAAGAAAAATATGAAAATTTCTCAGGATAGACAGAAGAGTTATGCCGACAGAAAGAGACCTTCTAGAGATTTCAAGACAAGAGACCATGTCTATCTCAGAGTTAGGCCCAGGAAGAGTTCCTTGAGAATGGGAGCTTGTGCCAAGATGAAACCTCGGTATTGTGGACCCTTTGAAGTCTTATATAGAGTGGGACCTATAGCCTGTAGGCTAGCACTCCCTCCCACAGTAAAGGAACATAATGTTTTCCATGTTTCATTATTGAATAAATATGTACAATATTCTAATCATATAATTGACTGGTCGATGATCCAAGTGGATCCAGAGGGATAATTCCTACCAGAACCTCAATGCATACTAGACAGGAAGGAAACCTCACTCAGGAATCGAACCATTGCATAGGTCAAGGTGTAGTGGAAACACTTTGGCCCAGATGAGGCTACGTGGGAAATGGAGGATTCCATGAGACAAGAATATCCATTTTGGTTTACTTCTATATATACAAATCATGTTGAAAAATAGAACATCGAGTAAGATGTTCCTTTAAGGGGGAGGGAATTGTAACACCTAGTTTCCCCCAGTTTGTAAATATAACTATATTTTCCAAGAGACTATGGGAAAATAAATATGTGTGAATGTTTCATTTGATGTAACTTTGTATAAAAGGTCGATAAATGTAAATTTTGTTATTTACTAGAAAATGGATAAGCGTTGCACGACTGCTGGAAGGGGGGTGTGCTAAGAGAGAACACAAATGCTATGAAAGAGATGGTTAAGGGTCTAGGAATGGTTGCGTTAATGTCCACCAGACCATTACTTTGCTGGATTTAATTACTCAAGATCAAAATAACCCTCTAACCCAGGAATGAATTACAGTCAGGATGGTAGGTGGGAATACCTACTCAAGAGTTAATGAGGGAATGGGGCAGACCGCTCATCTATAAGGCTTCCATTCCTGACCATGGATTGGGAATTCAGGCCACACATAATATTGTCGAGGAAGGCAAGAAAGGAAGGCGTGGTGGGAAGAGGAATACCTACAAAGAGTGAAGAGACAAGAGACAGAGCTCTTAGGTTCAAGGAAGAATTGTGAAAAGAGTGTGTTATGATCACAGGAAATAGAGACTGACTCGGGAGAAGGAGAGTAACCTTCATCCCTATCTATGACTGAGTCGGGAGAAGGAGAGTAACCTTCGTCCCTATCTATTTTTGTGTTGGGAGAAGGAGATTAGCCTTCGTCCCTAACTTTTTTTGATCTGAAAGAAAATATTCAATCTCAAAGCCTCGTGGTCTAGCTCGAGGGTGGCCAGTGGTAAATCCTTTAGGAGTGATTGAGCCTATGGTTGGGTGGAAACAGGCACCCCTTTCAGCAGTTGCATCACATATTCTAGTTCTGATAAATTTTTTCATGCTTTGTGCTTTGAAATGGAATAATGAATGAATTCATGTATGTATACATTTAAGATTGGCCTCTATATTCACTGATTGAGTGATGTGTATGTATTTATCTCCTTGAGGAATTATGCTTCTGCTTGATTTTCCATATGCTTCAGTTTAACCCTTGAAGGTGTTTTCCCCAGGGATTTACCTCATCATTCCAAATTCAGAGCAAGCCTCTTGGCACTACTACCATCTCGATAATTCCATGAGATTACCCTTCCCTACTTCAGAACTTAAAGTTTTGTGAGCTAGGAAGGTTCTACCTTCAAACAGTAGCCTAAGAGACCTTAGTCTTGTGCCCATGGCCATAACTAAATTTCAGCTAAGAGTATATCTTATAGCCCGAGATTCATCAAAGGGTCCATATAATCGAGGTCTAGGAACCCTGAGCCAAGTCCGAAAGGATCTAACTATGGATGACTTCAAAGCTTCAGGAGCTCGAAGCCCTGGGATGAAATACCCAAATGTTGGAGTCACAAAAGGTTGTGAGTCGTTGATCTAGGGAGTTCGTTGGGGCCCCTTCTTGACTGTCTAATCACCTAGTGGAAGGTTTCATGTATGGTACTTCGACGAAGTTCTAGTTCGGGAGAATGGAGATGCTATAGCATCAAAATCACTTAACACCGAAGTTACAAAGTGAAGGAGAGGCATAGATTTGCAGGAGATTGTTAGGAGCCCTACCTACCGTTCGATAAATTCAGGAGAAGGGACTTGCACATGTTACTTCGATGAAGTCCCTCTTCAAGAAAATGGAGTGCCAGTGAATCCAAAACCCCCGAAGGCCAGAGCCGTGAAGTGACCAGGACCATTGATCTCCATTGCAGAAATTGAAGAACTATTATACTCAATAGTGCACACTTGAATATGGAATAAATTGCCCACATGAAAAATCTTAGTGAGTATCATATATTCCCAGACCATCTTGCACCCTTTGTATCCTCATACCATCTTGTACCCTTTTTCAGAAAAAAAACAACTTGCACAACCACATCATTAAGTGTGCTTACTGATAGTAGGCTTTGTGCTAAACTTGAAATGGGAAAAAACCCCTTGATCCTCTTTATTCTTCCATAAGGGAATCTCATCAAGACTCTTCCAGAACCAACATTGCTAAGAGGAGAGTCATCACCAAGGTATATGATCTAGCAAGATCCGAGACACTAAAAAATTGATAGTCTTAAATGATTATTAAAATGACATCATTGAATAGACCTCGATGATATATTTCCAATGCAATTTGAACAACCTCAAATGTACATCATATGAGGAAGTCATGGACTTAAAAAGTTTTGGCAAAAATAGGAAAAATGGAAAAAAGGGTGCCATGTGGCATCACCATAGCCTACCACGTGGCAATGCATAGGATACCACATGGTAGTATGGATGACATGAAAACATCACAAATGGACATGTGGCACCACCAAAGGATGACACCCAGACTGTATGGAAACAACACGTGGATTGTACGGATGATGCATGGCATCATTGAAAGGATGACATGTGGAAATACATAACTGTGGCATGACAGTACAAAATAATGGCACGTGGAAGTACAGTAGGTGACATGATAAGTACGATGTTGACGTCATAAGTACGACAATGACATGGAATGTAGAAGGGACAAGTGACAGGTGGTGTATGGTGGCAATGATGTGGACCAATCAAAAGGTGGCATGTGGCACCTTCCAATTGGCCAAGGTTGGCTATGGGAACAAAATTTGTTGGGCTTGGTGGGGTTTCTACCCATGACCTCGGCGAAGATATTCCAATAACCAAAAGATTTTACCAACAAACCATCATTAATTCTTTTTATGGTTAGCGAATGAATTTTTATTTATACTCGTTTGGTTGCAATGAATATACCAAAGGCGGAGGCATGTGGGCTTGACCCTATGATCTCCACCCACACAACAATTTGTTTTAACCGTTGCACCAATGATGCCATTTATTAAGGCCAGTGGGGATAATACATTTAAGTTGTATAAAAAACTCCAATAATAGTCATGTGGGGTTGAACCCCTATCCTTCTCCTTTATAAACAAATACCCAACTATTTTCACAACATGGGATTTCATGCCAAGAACTCACACTAGTTCATTTTGGTTATGGTGAATTAGTTCATGCAATAATTCGAATTGAGTTCATTTTTTATGAGCAGTGTTAGTTCATTCCAGTAACTCAGTTTGAGTTCATTTTGGTCTTAATTTGCATGCCAAGAGTTTATGCTCATGATATTTTGATCTTTGGGACTCTTTGAGATAGATATAGAGTGTTTATAGTAAAAAAATTTGGTTTTGCAAGGCTTTGTTGATTTTGACAGTTACACTTGTATTTGAGCAGTAGATAAGAAGGTCATTGTAAGAACACAAGTTTGAGTCATTATTGTATAAAGCATTTGAGTATTAATAGAGAGATCGCTCGTTTTGAAGCAAACCCAAAGATGTAACCCAAGATGGTTAATGTTTTCTTAAGAACTATTTTGACATCTAAGGATTTTCGGATCAGTATACCATCCCACCATCATATTTCTCATACAATGAAAATTAGTTCCAATGGAAATTCATATGGAAGGAAGCTCCAAATTTTATTAGTCGTGCACTTTGGCCTACATGGGTTGCCAAAGATGCAACAAAGTCATCTCCACCATCATTTTGATAATATTTTTTGGACTCATCATCAAAATCATTCTTCTTCTTCTTCTTCTCTTTTTTATAAGCCCATGGAAGGCCCTTTTGAAATGCCTAACCTTGCCACAGTTCCCACATTTTTCTTTGGACTTTTCAAAAGACTTATATCTCCCCTTTTCTTTCTTCTTGTCTTTATCTTTTGATCTTCCCTGAATAAACAAGGCCTCATTAGCGGATTCAGAGGATTTATGTCTCACCTCCCATGAGAATAAATCAACGACAACCTCATCAAGCACCAATTCCTTCACAACACTTCTAATGAACATTAATATGTTGTCCCATGAATCTAGGAAGAAATTGAGAATGTTAGGTATATAGAGAGGTAATGGAGGTTGTTATCACATATAGTTGTCAAGGGAAGCAGGTTGTCCAAATTTGTGGTTTGCACAAGAATCTTTCGAGCGCAGCATGAAGAGCAGCTCATTTAGGGCTTAAAATACAAATAGGTGGGATCAATTTTCTGATGTTGGAGATCCCCTGTGAGGATCAAATTAGCGTTCTCCAGGTATTCAGAGTTTCATAATTGCACAAAGTATAGCACCATGAAAAACACCAAAGGCCCGAAGTCTCGAAGTAGATCTCGGCCATCCGAATAGAGACTGCCACACGTCATCAGATCTGTTACTCCAGGAGGTATTATTGTTCAACATCAAAAGTAGCATCCCCCCCCAGGGCACAGTTTGGAGGATTCTAAATTTGGCGGGCGGTTAAGCTTGGCAGTAGCACTAAATCTAACAGGTGCACCTAGATCGCAGACTGCATCCAGATCAACGACCATGCTTCATTGCGGGGACGTAACTTGCTTGATCGATAAAATTATTGAACACTCCCACAATTGAAACCGTGGTTTGGCGAAAGTGATACATGGCAGAAGGCAGTGGATTGTGGGCCAAAAAGAAGTGTTATTTCAAACCGCTTTTGACGGCCCCGCAATCACGTGCTCATATAGTGTCCAATCCGAGAGCAACGCATGGATTCCCCCTAAGCACTAACCCTCATCTCGATCTCGAGGGTTCAGTTAATGAAGGTGATGAAGGTTGGTGAAACCTTGTCTCACCACTTCAATGGAAAGAAAGAAGGTCTGCCAACAAGCCGACTCTTCTGCTAGTCCCTGTTGAAGCATAATTGCATTTGACAGAAGCTTGTGTCTCATAGAAGATTGCATGCACAGTTTTCCAGAGAACATGTAGACATCAATCCTTGAATGTAATGACTCAGGCACGCCTCCGCTAGCAGTGGAAAATTGTTCTGAGTATATATGAGTCATTTTGATATTTTGTTAAGGGGAAATGGTTGAGCTAGGCTCCCTGCTATGGTAATATTTTTATGAAGAACACTGATTTTTTGGTTATGTATTTCTTTTTGAGACATCTTGGTTAATCTAAGTCAGTTTCCTTGCTCCATCTTGTTTTCCTTTGATACTGAGAGAGTTCATGAATGATTGATTCACATGAATTGTTGTAACTATATTGTGATGATGTTTGATTATAGTGTTGTTATAATTTCTTTCAGTTTCTTTGAGATTTGAATTCAAGAGGATCTTGTGTTTAAGTTTTTCCTCCTTAGGTTGTTGAAAGACCTCTACACTCTCCTCACCAAAGTCTTCCCTCTATTCACCCTTAGTCCAACTTACTAACTGAAGTTGATTCCAGACCTCAAATGCTTGTGCATGCTAGTCCAGATTTCTGAGTTACAATATTATTATCATTGATTATGCGCCCATTTGACCTCTTTAAAACCAACCATGACATACAAACTGATGGGTATTGGTCTTACCTTCAACGCAATCTGAAGGTGAATTCTAGTGCTAACATTTCTGGCGTCGTTGTCGAGGAACGAATTGAAGACTTTTCCCTAGGATAGAACAACAACGAACTTCTGATTCTAAAGGTGCATCAGATATCAAAACCTTTGAATATCGTGCTTCCACTTGGCGACTCCACTATGGCGACTCCACTGAGGTGACTCCATTGTTTCAGTGTGGTTGTCTCTGGCTACAACTACAACCCCTTGGGAGAACACAATGATCAGATCTGGTCTTTCATGGTGAACAAAGACCAGACACACTTAGACTACGTATCATTCACATGGAGACTTCATGGTTGAAGAACCGACTGGCGACTCCACTAGTTTGATATGGAAGCCATTTTGCTCGAAGGTTTTCTCCTTTTGAATTTTCTGTTGTTTCTGGTTTTCCTAATGTTGTCCCTACTATGGATGAATGGGGGGCGATTATTTGCACATATTTAGAGAACATAAAGAGGACAACCCTGCCCAACATCTTTGTGAGTTTCATGAACTCATGCATCAATGGGAGATACATCATGAGGATGTATTAATGAAGATGTTTGTGTTCCCAATGGATGGGGATGCTCGTGATTTGTATCGATCCTTGCCCTATGCTAGCATCTCCTCAATGGAACAGTTTCATGCAGATTTTATTAAGCATTGTCAAAGGTATTATTCCTCTGAGTTAATCTTTCATAACTGTTGTGAGGAGTATAGAGATGGTGTTCGGTACATAGTTCGTTCATGCGAAAGTTGTGAGGATGAGGGACATCTCTTAGAAGAGCTGATGGAACTGGTAAAATCACTTTCTGCAAGAATGGAAAAATTGGAGGCAGATCGTGCTTGTTGCTCTTATGAAGAGGCAGAGGATATTCTGGTCCTCAAAAAAGATATTCTTGGTAGCCCTACTTATGACGAAGAAGTGATTTCAGATATTGACCAAGAACGAACAACTTGTGATGAATATCCTAGTGAATATGATGAAGAGTAGATGTCTCCCATGGTTCTTGTTTATTATGATTGTGAATCCGATCCTTGGGAGAGCCATGAAGGAGAAGAGGAAGAGCTAGAGGGGCAGTTTACCTCATGTCTAGAGCCTGTTAGTGAGAAACCATCGCCTAGGGCCAGTTAGCCTACATCGACTGTTCACTCACCTATTCTTACCAGAGATATTCAGCCCTATGTGAGAAGCTATGGAGCAGAACGGGCTATCTGTTACAAATTTTTTGGAGTTTGCCACTCATTTTATGAGCCTGTCAGTGAGTATTTGGAGTGGCATTTCCTTTATATCTTGGAGTCGCCCAAATTTATCTCAACTTCAGCCTTTGGAGAGAAGTTGAAGGATGTAACCATTCTTCTATCATGGTTGCATTATCTGTTATTGATCACTGATAGAGTAAATGGTCTTCCAGTCAGAAAGCTACTTGAATGGATACGGTGGAAGTTTGATTTCACCTAGCACCATGTAAAAATCAATTAGTTTAGGATTGTACATAAATAATCTCCTGTGGAGCCCATGTGTGTTTATTTTCATTTTTTTAACTTATCGCCCTGTATTCCTTAGCAAGGTGTTTTGAGCTAGACTCCATAGCCCAATGCAGAAGGTGACTGGAACTACTTGTTCTTGGTATCTCACAGGGATCATGTCATCCCCTGTGGAGCTAAATGTTATCACATATAGTTGTCAAGGGTAGTAGGTCGTCCAAGTTCGTGGTCTGCATAGGAAGTGTTCGAGCACAGCATGTAGAGCAACTCATTTCGGGTATAAAATACAAACAAGCGGGCTCAGTTTTGCGATGGTGGAGATCCCCTGTGAGGATCATATTAGCGGCCCTTGGGTATTCAGAGTTTCAGAATTGCATGAAATATTGTGCCATTAAAAGCATCGAAGTCCTGAAGTAGATCTTGGTCATCTAAATCCAGACTACCATGCATCATCATATCTGTCACTCCAGGAGGTATTATTGTTCAACGTAAAAAGTAGCGTCCCCCCCAGGGCACAGTTTGGAGGATTTTAAAGTTGGTGGGTGGTAAATCTTGGCAGTAGTGCTAAATCTAGCAGGTGCGCCCAGATCGTAGACTACATCCATATCAATGACCATGCTTGGAAAAAGTGATACGTGGAAGAAGGTGGTGGATTGTGGGCCCAAAAGCATTGTGAGTTCAAACTGCTTTTGACGGCCCGAAAATCATTTTCTCATATAGTGTCCAATCCAAGAGCAGTGTGTGGTCGCTCCCTAGTCACTAAGCCCTGTCCCAATCTCGAGGGTTCAGTTAATGAAGGTGAGGAAGGTTGGTGAAACCTTGTCTCACCACTTAAATGAAAAGATGGAAGGATTGTCAGCAAGCTGACTCTTCTGTTGGTGACTACTGAAGCATGATTGTGTCTGACATAAGCTCGTGTCTAACAAAATCTCATGTTTGACAGAAGACTGCATGTGCAGTATGCCAAAGAACATGCATACGTAAATCCTTGAATGTAATGACTCAGGAACGCCTCTGCTAGCAATGGTGAATTGTTATGGGTATATAGGAGTCATTTTGATATTTTGTTAAAGGGAAATGGTTGAGCTAGGCTCCCTTCTATGGTAATATTTTTATGAAGAACACTGGTTCTCTGGTTATGTATTTATTTTTTATATATCTTGGTTAATCTAAGTCAGTTTTCTTGCTCCATCTTATTTTCCTCTGATACTGAGAGAGTTCATGAATGACTAATTCACATGAATTGTTGTAATTGTATTATGATGATGTTTGATTATAGTGTTGTTATAATTTCTTTCAGTTTCTTTGAGATTTGAATTCAAGAGGATCTTGTGTCTAAGTTTTTCCTCCTTAGGTTGTTGGAAGACCTGATGTCCAGGGAAGACCTCTACACTCTCCTCACCAAATTCTTCCCTTTATTCACCCTTACTCCAACTTACTGACTGAATTTGATTACGAACCTGAAATGTTTTTGCATGCTATTCCAGATTTTTGATTTAGAACATTATTATCATTGAGTCTGTGCCCATTTGACCTCTTTAAAACCAACCGTGACATATAAACTGATGGGTATTGGGCTTACCTTCAATGCAATCTGAAGGTGAATTCTAGTGCTAACAGAGGCCATTGAATGTAAGGTGGACTAGGTCCACTATATTATTAAATAAGACTCACTATGGTAGTTAGATATAATAAATGGGTAGTTAGATATAATAAATGTAAGAGGACTTCTTAGAAGGTTATGCTTCTAGAAGATTCCTCCTCTAGAATGTCCTTAGGTGATGGTAGCAATATATAAAGGTGTTAAATCAATGTAATTGGATATTAATATATTATTGTATTTGGAGTTGAATTTCATTAGGAGGAAGCCCCCTCGAAGAGGCAAGTGAACAGGAGAGGATCCGTTCCATAATAGGATCTATTGTATGGTGTTGCCCTAGCTCAAGGGTTTTATCATAATGAAAGTGTGGTTCTTCTATATTTTTCTCTGATCTTTGTGTATTTAATGTATATTTGGTTCTTAACAAGTGGTATCAGAGCACTTTCCTTAGCTGGAAATGTGGGAAAATATTTTTATTTTTTGCAGATTTATTTTTTTGGAAAAAAAAATGGATGCGACATTCTAGATGATTTATATAGGTTTTGGTGAAAAAAATTCAAAAATTGGTTGTATATCTGATTTCCTCTTAGATAAACACCCAAGTTAAAAAAAAAAAATCGTCTTAAACGAAGTCCAGGAAGTCAAGTTATTTTCATTTTAAAATCTGCAATTTTTAGTGTTTCTTTTTTTTCCGCGGATGACTGCGTGGATTTTTTAATTTATGTAGACTTAAAGGATGAATTTTTCAAAACAAATTGCATATCTGAGTTCCTCTCACAATTTCACCCAATTTCAAAAAAACAATCGTCCAAATCAGAGCTCTGGAAGTGAAGATATCGTTGATTTAAAATCAACTAGTTTTGAAGGTTTTTTGTGACGACGACAATACTGCAGAGTTCATAATTTATCATAGGGTGATTAGATTGCTACAAGATCAATGGCATTGGATAAATTATTTTAAGAGAATTTTTTTGGTATATTTTATGTGGTGTTTTCAATGGTTATTTCCTCTCAAACCCTCGAATAAATTATATAGATGACTAAAGCATTCAAAGCCCAATTGTATGACACATTGCATGACCTTGCAGATGGCCTCACATTGCATGACCTTGCAGATAGTTTCCATAGTATTCAAGATTCATTGGATAACATGCAAGAGATATTTCTTATGGAGAACATTATGGATGAATATAATCAAGAAGTATATTTTTGGTATGATTTTGAGGTCGATTATGATGATTGGTATATGGATAGTTGTCATTTGTGGGATGAAAACCACCTTCATATTTTATTTGATGACTCTAATCCACCTTCTATAGAGAACATCAATGTGAGAAATCAGGAGCCGATGATTATTGCCAATGTTTATCCTGCATATTCTACAGTGGTATTATTCCTTCCAGATTCTGCTATGACCATTTTCGACTATGTGGATGGATCTTCTTATTTGGATCCACATGACAAGTGTCAGTTTTTGGAGCATCATTTTCAGTTGGTTATTGGGTTCTGAAATCTTCCACGGGGATTTCACACGTGCACTTGTACATGTGACCCTGGTTTATAATGGCGGTTGGACTACTTCAGCATGGTGATTTTCCTTTCTACATGGAACCATGGTTCTCTAGTCTACTTCAACACTATGGTCCACACTTATCCATGGGACCCTAGTATATGGTTGTACACCCTCATAACAAGTGTTGAGGACAAAACTTTCATAAGGGGGATGGAATGTTAGGTATCTAGAGAGGTAGTGGAGGTCATTGAATGTAAGGTGGACTAGCTCCACTATATTATTAAATAAGGCCCACTATGATAGTCAGATATAATAAATGTAAGATGACTTCTGAGAAGGTTTTTCTTCTAGAAGATTCATCTTCTAGAAGATTCTTCCTCTAGAGTGTTCTTAGGTGATGGTAGCACTATATAAAGGTGTTAAAGCAATGTAATGAGATAAGAATAGAGTATTGTATTTGGAGCTGAAGCTCATTAGGAGGAATCCCCCTCGAAGAGGCAAGTGAACATGAGAGGATCCCTTCCATAATAGGATCCATTGTATAGTGTTTCCCTACCTCAAGGGTTTTCTTATAATAAAAGTGTGGTTCTTCTATATTGTTCTCAGAATCTTTGTGGATTTTTTGTATGCAAGTATTTGGTTCTTAACACAGAAAATGTTCATACAATGATCCTCTACATCCATATTCATTCCAACTAAGCTCAAGTGGGTCATAATAGTATTAAATCCATTCAAATGCCCAGTTAAAGAATCACCATCACCCATTCTCAAGGAAAATGACTTTTTTTGCAAAAATAGTTTATTAGCCAAGGATATAGCCTAATACAAATCCCCCAACCTCTTCGAGAGATATGTTATAGTTTTTTCTTCAGAAAAATTCAATAATACCTAATTATCCAAAGAAAGTCTCATAAGGCTTCTTTCTTTTCTCTCCAACACCACCCACTCTTCATCTAGCATACCAATGGGTTTGGTTCCAAATAGTGCAACCCATAGATCTCAATCTATGAGAAGATCTCCCATATTAAGCTTCCATATCTCAAAGTTAGTACAATTAAACTTCTAATTTTCTAATCTGGATGTGGTTGCCATTTCCATGCAACAATATATCATTTTGTGCAAGATTCCACTCAAACAAAGATTAGCTCAAAAAACTTTGTCCTTAACACCTTCGAAAAGAGGTGATGAGGCTATGATACCAAATGAAAGGAAGCAGAGGTGCGGAATACATGTCCTAAACTAATCTTTGAGACAATAATGTGTATATAAAAAAAAAAATTAACAGTTTCGAACACATGAAATGAACAACAAGTCATTTACACCATCATATCTTAGGAGTCTTTGTGCTCTCAACAAAATTATTTAGGAATAATCCTAGAAACATTAAAAAGTTACAATATATAGAGTCTTTGTGCTCTCAACAAAAATATTTAGGAATAATCCTAGAAAAAGTTTGGGAGAATAACAATAACCTAAAAAATACTTTTTTATTTCATCCGCCCTAACACTCAATATGTAAGCATTGTTCTCCTCTCAACATTGTAATTATTTTGTACTTAACATTGCATTCTCCTGTGCTGAAAACATTGTAGTTGTTCTCTTCCCAACCAAATATATGATACACCTACATCAACAATGGAGAGGATAGGATGTCAACATCCATTTTAGAGGATCAGACATGGGAACAAACGCTTGGTGGAACACTATTCTTGAAACTCACATTTATGTTAAAACGCAATATATGGACGAATGTTTATGAAACATATTGGAGAGGGCATGATGGAAAATTAGAAGATTTAAAAAAAAAATTATGGTTGAAGTGATAAGTTTTTTTATCGAAAATTTTATAAATGTACAAGATTAAAATTTTTATGGGAAAATTTTGAAATATACAAACCTGGTTTTATGAGTGGTGTTTAATTTTTACCAGTGACGTCCATTTTACAGGAAGAGACTGAGATATCACTATCGTTAAAACATGACATTTTTATTCAAACACAGATTTCTCTTTAACAACATGAAAAACTGAAAATTTCTTCCACTATCTAGAAGCCCATCAAAAATTTCTTGGGATTAAAAAGAAACACCCGTAACAAACAAACCAAGTTCAATGGCCATCTATTTTATGTTGTCCACAAGGCTTCTCGGCATGCCAGACACCCGCTCTTCCAGGCGTTAAAATGAGACCTGCGGCCTTCTTTTCCAAGTTTATGTTGATCAGGTTCGTTATATATATGATTAACGTTCACTAAGATCGAATGGATTTATTGTACACTAAAATTATATATATATATA
>ML837578.1:69812-99108 GCA_009831015.1 Picea engelmannii | reverse complement strand
GCTACCATAGGATTTCGTACCACCCTAAAACCGTTTACCACCTACCCCTCTCCAGAATACCACCTTTCCCCCCAAAAAACTTCTTTTCATAATGTTTTTACTAGTCGTCTTCCGAGGTGGATTCCAGGAAAACCAGGGCTCATTTGGAAAAACCGAAAGAGGTTTTTCTCCAAAAAGGGATGAAATTCAATAACCTCTCTCATATTTTTCACAGGTGCCATGGTTTGGGAGAATCGAGAGAATATTTGAGCTCTATTTTTTGGGATTTCATATTTTCCTGTTTGATACATCTTCTTCAAACCTAGATCCCGGACAACTGGAGATGAATTTCAAAAACATGAGAGAATTTTTTTCTTAGAACATGATGATTTACAAATCTCCCCCATATTTTACACAACTATCTCATATTAGGAGAATCAAAGACTTCCTTGGACCCTATGTTTTCAAAATTTCGGGAGGCAAATAAATCAAAAGAGACAGATGGTAGAGGGATCAAATTGACTGGGCAAAGAACAATGAGTGGCACAAAACACCCAACAAAAAAGGATCAAAAAGAAATTAATCAAATCCAATATGTTTAAGAAGTTCTACAACAGTCAAAAGACAAGTGGCAGAACATCAGTTAAATAGTCAATTTCCAGATTCAAAGGCAAAGTTTTGAGGCATTAAATCATCAATTCTAGATCTTCAGGAAGAGGATTCCACTCCATATTCAAAATTCGAGGCATATTGCAACTTTTTTTTCTTCTGAAGATTCGATTTTATTTAGAATTGTTCATTTATGGTGTTTCCTATGAACTAGGGGCAATTTGTAATTTTATTTAAACTATTTATTTCAATGATAAAAGGGTTGGAACCCATTGAAGAAAAAGTACTCATTATTGTAATTAGCTCACAGAGCCACAGTTTATCAAATACAGTAATACAGTTACAACACTTGCAGGATTCTTCTGTCACTCATGTTGGTGAAGTGTTTCTTACTGTAATATGTTTTCTCTGTTTTCATATGTGTTTCTTTTCTCTATTGTTTTAAAGAGAATCAAGTTCAGGATTTGTTTTAAAACACCATGTTCCAGTTTAAAACAATATCAATGTTTTCTACTTGAAGGTTAATTCTAGGATTCTTAATTGCCCCGTTATAACCTGATCCACTCATTAATTCTTCCCAATCATTCATCAAACCTTAAAGGATCGAAAAAAGGTGCATACCTTGCCCTATAAGGTTGTCTGTAGAACATGTCCTTGATTGAAATCCAACTTGTGACTCCATTGCCCAATGGATTTTCTTCCTGTTTTGACCAACTCCAATTAAAAACCTAGTTTTGAACTAGATAACTAGCCTAATATTCTAATCCAAACAAAGCTAAATCATACAAAGATATCCCTCTCTGAGTCTTGGAGGGATAGATCCTTGACTCCAAAGTGGTTTTGTAGTTACCTTTTCCCATTTCTTCTTCAGCCTGAGAAATTACAGAGCGATAACAGATCGTTTGAAGGAAAAAGTTGCTCAGTTCCCAAACATTAAACAAGGCTCTAGATACATAGAGTATTTTAGCATTAGGAAAAGGTGCTAAAGGTTTTAAAACACAAAGTTTCAAAGCTCTGTTCACATAGAATATTTGGGCTTGAGAGAGTTTGGAAAGTGCTCATTACAAAGTGCTGCAGAGTTTAATCCTAACTATGCACCTATGGGTACTGAGGTCCCAGAGGGGGTATTCATCACCATGAATATCTGGCACTAAGTTTGAGAATATGTTACTTCTCCTTTGGTGAAAGGTGTTGTGGTGACTTTCCCATAGCCAAATAGTTAGCGATATCTGCAAACCAAAGATATTTAATATATATTGAAAACATATATTCATTAGAAAAATTATCATTTACATTAACTAATTCACCTTCATTATGAATTCTGGAAAGAAAATATGCAACTACAATCTCTCTTCCAGGCTTTTCCAATATAATGATATTAAATTCCTGTAGCAATAGAAGCCACCTAGTAATTCTGCCATTAATAATTGGTTTGTTCATAAGATATCCAATGCTAGAATGGCCAATGTGAATAAAGACCCCATAACCAATGATGTAGTGCCTAAATTTATTGATGGCATGCACAATTGCAAGAAATTATTTTTCTGTAATCGTGTAATTCAATTAAAGAGGTGTCATGTTTTTAATAACAAAATAAATGGCATAAGAAATCTTATTTTCTTCTTGTCCTAACATTGCTCCTGAAGCTGTATCTGAAGCATAAGTGGATATGTGAAAATGGAGAGACCAATTTGGCCCTCTTATAATTGGAGTTACAAAAATATTTTCTTTCAATGTTTCAAAATCATTTTAACAAGGGATATTCCAAAAGAATTCACTATCTTTAGTAAGCAACTTAAACAATGGAGATGCTCTTTTTGTGAACTTTTCGATAAATTTCCTGTAGTAGCCTGCATTACCTAAGAAACTCTTGACATCCTTTTATGTATTTGATATTGGAAGTTTAGAAAGGACTTCCACCTTTTCCAGATATACAATGACCAAAAACAATTTTTTTCAGTAAACAACATATGACATTTTTCATTACTTAATGAAAGATTAGTTTCTTGGCATTTGCCATTTTTTTTCTCAAGATTTTCTATTTTTTCCTCAAACATATTTCCATAAACAGTAAACTCATCCATATATACTTCTACACAATTATGGATCATGTCAGAAAATATATCTAAAACACGTTGAAAAGTAGTAGGAGTATTGCATAACCCAAAAAGTAGTACTTTGTAAGCATACATATGACACCTTCATAGAGACAATGGTTTCTTTTCCCAAGATAGTAAGGGAATACAGGTGCAAAGAATCAATGGAATATATTCTAATGAATCTCATTTGGTCCAATACTATATCTATAGAATCCTCTCTACCTGCATTCATTGAAACCTTGAAAATGGGTTACATCACAACAAATCAAACTCGTGATCAATGAATCATTCCACCCATGGGCATGCAAATGTAGTTTTATGCTGATTTTATAGAGTGATTTGAATTTTATTATAGCCGCTAAACCCATCAAGAAAAGAAAAACATTTTTTCCCTAAGGTGTCTAAAACTTGATCTACAAATGGTAGAGGAAAATAACATTTTAGGGTAGATTTATTTAATTCTTGATAGTTTAGGAAAACATGCCATTTATTTTTGGTGAGTTGAACTAATTTATTGTTGGGTTTTGAAATGGGTTGTGCAAGTAGCTGAGTAGGTCTTGGAGGAGGTTGGTTTGATGGTAATTGCAGTTGTCGAGGTTGTGAAATTTGTGGCTGTTGTAGTTGAGTAGGGTATGTTTTTTGGACTTGTGGGGGATACTGAGTTTGTGAATGATGTTCTGTGTATTGCTGCAGAATAGGATAAGGACAAAAACACATCGTTCCATATTCAAGTCCTCACTAACCTTGTTTCCAAGGTTGATTTTGAACTTGCTGTGGTGGCCATGATTTCCAAGGCATAGGAGGAGTCCAATTTTGTTGGGGGTATTGTTGATTGAAATAATAAGAATTGAATTGTTGGGTAGGGTCTTGAAATATACTTGATGTTCTTGGATACCAAGGTTGTTTTGGTGCAACAAAAAAAATTGTTCTGCAGCTTCTTGGTTTCCTTGATAAACATCTTTAAGTTCTGATCGAGATGGACAATTTTTCGTCGCACAATTTCTGCATATATACCATAATCTTCAATGTTAACCAAAGGACATTCTCTCAAAGGATATATCTTTCTACATTTTGGACAAAAAATAGTTAAGGCTATTGGAAATTTTGTTTTCACTGATGTCAAAGGTAGAAAGGACTGTGACAATCATGGATGTCTATAATGTTAAATATAGGAGGAGACTATGGATGTATTCGAGAGTTGATGAGATTTTTTGTGTTTAAATGTCATTGATGCTAAATAAACAGACCAAGGAACCAATGAAGCAGTCTCATTCTATGAATCAAATCAGTCATAGGAGGTAGAGAATTCTCTTGTGCATTGATGAGCCTTTGTGCACTGTTGAGTTTTTGCAAGTGTCTTTTCTTTACCTTGAAGGGAAAGTGACTATGCAAGAATAAGACATAAAAATTCGGGTTGCAAATGTTTGAAGAAAAATTACAATTTAAAGTTGGTTGAGATGACCCTACAAATAGAGGCACGTGCCAATTGATTCTTGGCAAGGGTTCTGCAAGGATGCCCAACGACCAGGACAACTAGATCGAGACAAAAGATAAATCCCACATTAATAAGGAAGTTTGATTTTGAAGGGTTTATATTGAAAAATCATTATTACATAATTTGAATAAGAGCGAGTGAGCCATGGATCCCTGCGTGAGGATTTACCTTTTAGTTATGGATCCCACTATATATAATATTAGATATTGAAGTATAGATATTGTAGTACAATGTTGAAACCATAGGGCTTGGTGAACTAATGGATTGATGCCCGGGTGGGCTAGCTCATATGCCACATCAACAACCAACTAAGACTCCTTTTCAACAATCATCTCAGAGTCATGTGGGGGTACATATAAAATATTAGATATCGAAGGATTTTTGTAGTGTAAATTGTTGAGGGCCTGATAACCAATAGGCCGATGCCATAGTGGGACAACCCGTATGCCACATCAACAGTCATGTAAGCGCCGGGACAAAAACTAAGTTAGTGCCACATAAGAACATGCACCTATGCCAAGTCAACATAATATCACGTGATGACGTCATAGACACGTCATATAACACATGTGTATGGTAGTCCACATGGGGATCATGTGTCAGGGCATGTATTGGTGCCATGCCATATCGGATACCGAAAGTTTGTTGGTGTTGCAAAGTGTTAAATCCCATTGGCCTTGTAGACCTAATAGACTCGATATACGAGGAACTGAATCAATGGTCTAGATCAATCCCAGGTCCAGATCGGATGGATGCTGTGCAATTGAGGTTAAATCCATATAGTTGAAGTTTATGAGCTCAATGGCATAGTAATGAAGTTCCATAGGTAAGGTTCCATACTAATGCATAGTTGAATGGGCATGGTATCCCGATGACCTTGTACATCGGTGGTCTTTATATCCTGGGAAAACAAAACAAATCGACGAATGAGATTGAATCAAAATCCAAATATTACAGTGGATGAATGTTGAGGTTGTGTTGATTTTTTTGGTGGGAAGAGAACATATCGATGATTGATGTTTAATATTGGAAACAATCAAATGGTTCATGAGCGTTAGGAATTGAACAACGTCCAATGAACAAATCATATACAACATAAGGGAACTCAGACCAGTTTCAAAGAATATTTTTTTGTATAGCCCGACTGAATCAAGGGATATGGAGCTGACCTATTGAACATGGATTCTATTAGTATGTGGAAAAATTCATGAGCGCATGGAGTCTATAAACAACAATGCCCAAATCAGTTTCAAGTGTGAGTGAAGTGTGAAGAGATGAGTATGTGAGAGTAAGAGAGATGAGGCTTGTAGGTTTTCGAGTGACAAAAAATGTAAGAAGATGAAATGCAATCGCCTAAGGATGGTTGGGAGGTGCCAGGACAAAAGAAAATTATGAAATTATGCAGATTGTGGAATATGACAATAGAGACAGAGCAAAATATTGATACAAGTGAAGGCTTGAAGGAAAGAGATAATATGGTATTGTTAACAACTTGAAGGGATTGGTGTCTCCTACAAGTGGGTGCATGTAAGCATTGTAGCTAAGTTGGTGCTTAGAAGAGGGAATTGGTGTCTTATACAAGTTAGTTCTTGCAAACACTATAACAACAGGTTGGTGCCTACATGAGTTTATAGAAGAATTGTTTGGTGGTTTTTTCCCATTTGGATTTCCACGTTAAATCTTTGTGTATTGTGGATTGTATAGTTGTATGTTTATCATTAACTTCTATGGTAAGTAAAGTAATACATTGATAAATATTGTAAGAAAAGTAAAGTAAACTTATACTGATTCACCCCCCTCTTAGTATAAGTAAGTCTKCCAACAATTAGTGTTAGAATGGGTTCCTTCAGGAATAGTCTAACCACTGAAAGGTGAATCCCTGCAACRCACATGGATAAACAAGAAGGGTTTTATGAAAAAAAAGCTCCATTATTCGATTGATTCAATTATGCATCCTRCAACATAAGAATGAAATATTATTTGATGTCACTTGGGTTTGATGTTTGAAGTGCAGTTAAGAATGACTACACAACTCTAGAAACTCCACTTGTAGATATAGTTGAAAAGAAGCTCAATGAAAATAACTCTAAGGCCATTGGTGCAATTATGAATAGTTTGGAAGACTCTGTATTCGTCAAAGTCATGCATTTTCTTTCAACAAAAGAGATGTGGGACAAGTTACATAAAATATATGAAGGGGATGACAAAATCAAGAAGGAAAAATTACAAGCCCATAGAGGAAAACTTGAGACCCTTAAAATGAATGAAGAAGAGACTATTGCATCRTATTTTCTTYGTGTGGATGAGATTGTMAACACTATTAGAGGATTTTGTGAAGATATTGAAGTAACCATCATTGTGCAAAAAGTTCTTAGATAACTTCCCTCAATATTCAATCCCAAGATATMTTCCATTGACGAATTAAAGGACCTAGACAAACTAACAATGAGTGATTTGCACATAATCCTCACTCCATATGAAATGAGGATAGAACATGATAAGTCAACACAAATATCAAGGAAAAAATCAACCTTCAAGGAATCAAAGAAGATAAAAATAGAAGATTACAAGACAGGTGACAACTCAGATAGTGAATCAGACACAAACAAAGCTAAATTTGTTAGAAATATCAAGAGGGGGACATACAAATACAAAGGTAATATTCCCTTGAAATGATTTAATTGTGGATAAGTAGGACACTTTGCTACTAAATGTCCTTATGCTAAGAATATAAATAACAATGTAAAATAAGATTCTAGTTTTAAAAGGTACAAGAAGGATAATACTAAAAAGAGGAGAAAATTCTATAGATAGAAGAATAATCTATATACCAATGAATACAACATATCATCTGATGATATTGATAGTGAAAACGAAAAAAAATCTCTTTATGGGTCTAGAAACACAGATTGATGTCCTAGAAAATGGAAATGCAGACTCAACAGAAGAAGACAATCTCGAGATTGATGCATAAGTAGATCTTGAAGGAGAGCTCATATGTTCTCTAAATGAAATAGATAGAACGAGGAACAAGAAATGGCTACAAAAGGAGCAACTAAAGAAGTACATAAAGGAAATTCTCAATATGAAATAAAGTTCGGTTGAAACTAAAAAAATCATCACCACCTTAAAAACTCAAGTAGAATAGGCAAAGAGAATTCAAGAAGTCTTAAGAGCCCAACTAAAAGAAAAAGACAATGTCTACAATAGTATATATTATGAAATAGTTTGTCTAATAAAGGAGTTGAAAAGAACACATACCAACATGAAATTTGAAAAGAGCTTTACAACCTTGAATGAAATCGTAAATTGTCAAAGATTAACATTTGAAAAGACTAGTCTTGGTTATAGTGAAAAGAAGGAAGATGCCAATAAATAAGCCTCAAAAACTTCAAAACAAGTGAAGGGACCAAGAGTTATGCTGATATACTAAAAAATTGTATCAAGGTTGAAGACAACAGGAAGGAAGAACAATATGTTCCATAGAAGACAAATCTTATTCACAAGGAAAGAATTAAGAAGACTCTCCCATCAAGATGGAATCACACAATCAAGTACCAAAATTGTTTCTTTGGATATTTTTATTCTTGTAATGGTTTTGGTCATAAAACAATAGAATGTAGAAAAAATGTAAGAGGTGTTTACATGAGGGAAAACAACAAAGCTACCCATGGATTCTCAAGGATAAATTATAACTCATTTTTCTGTTTGCTGAACTATAACATCATATGATTTAACTGCAATAATTATGGGCATACAGAAAAATTTTGCATAAGTGATTTTAGAAAAAAATTAGAAAGAGGAAGCCACAACAGTTATGGAAAGAAATCAGGAATAAAGGGAACAAAAGAAAGAAAAATCCTTGTTCATACAAGCTGCATTGCATGCACAAAATAATAAGAATAAGTGGTACATTGAAATTGGATGCTCTCGTCACATGAAATGAGATAGAACAAAATTTATCACCTTGAAGAAGAATGAAGGCAATGTTACCTTTAGAGACAGTGACAGTTCAAAGATAGTTGTAAAAGTCACTCTCAGTCTTGACAATGGAAGTATCAAGGTAGAAAATGCTTTATGTGTTAAAGAATTGAAGCACAATCTTATTAGTGTAAGCTATATGTGTGACCAAGAACACACTCTTGCTTTTTAATATTAAGAATGTAAGATTAGAAAGGAAAAATCATGAAATCTGGTTGCAAAAGCAATCAAAACCACAAACAATGTGTATATTATTGATGAGATTAATGGAGAAAATGTTTCATGGGGTAGAAGGATGAAATTTGGTTGTGGCATAAAAGAATGGGCCAAATGAACTTTGACAACCTAGTAAAAATTAGCACCAAACAAGTAATAAGAGATATGCCAAAGATAAAAAACCTTCAAACATTATTTGTAAGGTTAACATGAAAAAATATCAAGGATGAGCTTAAATACAAAGGAATACACAATGTCCAAACCATTGAAGCTTCTGCATACAAACCTCTATGGACCAACAAGAAAAAAACGTCTGGAATGAGATAATTATTTTATGTTACTCATTGATGATTATACAATAATGACTTGGGTTGCCTTTCTCAAAAACAAATCTGAGGCATTTGAAAATTTTAAAAAATTCAAAGCTTTATTTGAGAATGAGACCAATTTGAAAATCAAATTTTTAATGTCAGATAATGGAAGTGAGTTTACATCCAATGAATATGTAGAATTCTGTGAAACACATGGAATAAAAAGATAGTATGCAACTATAATAACTCCTCAACAAAATTTTTCTTAGTTATTCATCAAGAAGAAAATTCTACAAATGTTACAAGAAAAAATTGCAGAATATTGTTGAAAGCATAAATGTCAGAATATATGAAGAAATACCACCCAAGAACCAACTGGAAGCAAATAAATAGATTACATCAACGAAGAAGAAGAATAATATGAAGAAGAAGAATAAGAAAATGAATAAAAAGAAAAAGAAAATGAAGAAGAAGAAGAAGAATAAGAAACATAACGCCAAGATACAAAAACACCATCAAGGTTTGTGTAGAAAAATCATCTAGAGAACTTAATTCTCAGTGATAAAAATGCTGAGACTCAGACTAGGAGAAAATTGGCAAGCGGTTATGAACATGTAAATCTATCTTTGCTTTCCAAAATAGAGCCTAAATGTTTTGCAAAGGCTAGTAATGATCAACATTGGGTAAATGCTATGGAAGAAGAGCTAAACAAGATTGAGAAAAAACAGACATTGGAACTTGTCCCAAGACCCAAAGAGAAAAATGTGATTGGTACATACTGGGTATTTAGAAATAACTTAAATGAAGATGGAAAAGTAGTAAGAAATAAAGCAAGACTATTCTGTAAAGGGTATGCTCAAGTAGAAGGTATTGATTTTGAAGAAACCTTTTCTCTTGTTGCAAGACTAAAATCCATTAGAATGTTTTTATCATTTGAAAGCTTCAAGAATTTGAAGGTGTATCAGATGGATGTCAAGTAAACTTTCCTGAATGGAGATTTAGAGGAAGACATGTACATTGAATAACCTAAAGGATTCTTATTGTCAKAAAATGAAGATTGTGTTTGCAGATTAAAGAAAACACTTTATGAAGTCAAGCAAGCTCCCAGAGCATGGTATTCAATACTTGATAAGTACTTACAACAAAATGTATTTAGAAGAGGAGCAATAGATATAAATATCTACATAAAAMATGAAGATATGTTAATTGTTCTTATATTTATGTGGTGGGGATTTTCAAAGAGATCTTTCAGATTATCRACAGTTAGAGCCATTGTAATTGACGTTTTGAATCCGAAACTGGATTCATCTTTAGAACTAATTGTCAAAGATAGGAGTTGCATATATTCTTAATAAATACATGATGCAAGACAATTTTGAGGCTTAAACATGTCRGMTTGAGATGAGAAACCCTAAATAAAAACCCTAAAAGGAAATCTAAAAAGAACCTTGTGGTTACGATAATGCTAAGAAAAAGTTAAGGTTAAGTAAATAATAATTATAAGTCTAATATAATGATCCCTAGAAATTTATTTAATTAGCTATAATAATAATAATAATAGTATAAACAATAATAAAAGAGATAAATGTTAATGATAAATATATAATAAAACCTAGAAGAGTGATTAAATAAGTTAAACAATACTATAGTATATAGTATGTAGAATCATAGTGAAGTGCTAGTGTTTTAATATAGTAGTATTATAGTGATGTATTAGTATGTCTTAGAATAAATTATATTGAAATGTTGAATAGTTATGTATGTAATGTAAAATAGAAACCTAGGTCTTAATTTAAAGTTGAAAATGTTATGATATAAAGGGACCTAAAGTATTATTTCAACTAGTTTTTAATGTAGGATTATCATGTTTTATTATAATGTTGATAAATGGTAAATTGAATTAATAAGTTTTTAATGTATAGTATGTTGGATTAATTAGTAATATAAGATAGAAAAAATATAATATATAAAGTTAGGGTTTAATCCTAATGCTTAGTATAATGTTTAAGAAATTTATAAGATTATGAACCCTAAAAAGAAGAAAAAGATATATAGGGAAAAACGTTAAACCTGATATTTTAGGGTCACTGAGTTGGTTAATCAAGGGAAGCCAAATGCTACTCACCTCTAGGCCACCATATCTATTAATGTTGTTAGGATTCTTGATCATTTAGAGGGCTTCTATGAAGCGTCTTTTGTAGTAGTGGTCTTCTTTTGCAAGAATCTTGGTATCTTTTAGGCACACATGGTGCTTGGTTTTAAGAGAGTGTTCTTCCAAGGCGGAGGTGCAAATACACTCATTTTTGATGTTTGCTTCATGTTCCTTGAAACTTAATTGAAACTATCATCTAGTCTCTCCAATGTATCATTTACCACATGAACAAGAGACCTTGTAGATTCCTTTTCTTTGACGATGATCCGTAGGGTATTTTACAGATCTCATTCTTTGTCTAATAGTTATCAGGGGTTTGAAGGATGTTGTGATTTCCTTTCTTTTCAAAACTTGGGAAATCTTATCTGTGATCCCTTGGATGTATGGAAGGTATGCCTTCATAATGGAGTTTTGATTATTTTTTGGTTGAGTCCTCCTTTTTCTCTTTTCATAGCTTTCTTGATGTCCTTTTCTCCGTATCCTATGCTCTTGAAGACCCTAGTTAGGTGGTATATATCTTGTTCAAGGTGATCTTTGTCAAATATTCTTGCTGCCATTATAGATAGGGTATTGAGGACCCATATCTTCTGGGAAGGGTGGTGGTGGGAGTCGGCGTGAAGGTAGCTATCCTTGTGGGTTTTCTTTCCGAATACTTCTACCATCCTGATTCTTGGCGACTAGTACATCTAAGAAGGGTATGCTTTCATTTTCTTCTAGTTCCATGGTAAATTTTATGTCATAATAAATTCCATTGAGATGGTCAAATAATTTGTTTAGTTCCTCCTTTCCATGAGGCCACTTGATGTTGGTATCATCTACATACCTTTTCCACCTGGATGGTTTTAGAGGGTATAATTCTAGATCCTTATTCTAAAATTTCTCCATGAGGAGGTTGGCCACGATTGGGGATAGAGGGGATCCCATGGCCACTCCACTTGATTGCTCATAAAAATCTCCCTGGAAGATGAAAAAAGTTGATCTTAGACATACTTATGCTAGTTTGAATGTCTTAGGGTCTACGACCTCATTGACGACTTGAATGGCCTCATTTAATGGGATTTTTGTAAAGAGGGAGACCACATTGAAACTAATGAGCATGTCTATTGAATCAACTCTCTCTTATTTGATGAGGTTTACAAAGTCACTTGAATCTTTGATATAAGAATCTGTGTTCTCAACCAATGGTCCTAATATATTTTCCACATATTTCCTGAGTTCATAGGTTGGGGAGCCGATTGTGTTGACAATCGGTCTGAGAGGAACTCCTTCTTTGTGGATCTTAGGGAGTCCATAAATTCTAGGGGTAATTAGGAAACATGGAGTAAGTCTCTTATTTATCATTTCATCTAGGTTAGAATCTGTAATGACTTTCTTGACCTCCTTAGTAACTTTAGATATTGGGTTGTTGCTTATATTATTATAGATACCAGAGGTGGTGAGGTGCTCCTTCATTTTGGTGTTGTAATCCATCTTGTTCATAACAATTGTGGCCCCTCCTTTATCTGCCTTTAGCACCAAAATGCTATAATTTTTTATGAGGTTATGAGGGATTCACACTCTTTATTGCTTATATTTATTTTAGATGGTTTCAATCTTCGAAAAACTAATGCATAGTCCTTCCTAATGGCGTCTTTGTCTTCCTTGTTAAGGTTTTTGATGCTGTCTTCGATGATGAAAACTATATTCTCCACCAGGATGGTGCTTGGAACAACAAAAAAACCTAGCACTTTTTTTAATATACTCCTTTTGTCACTATTCGGTTCATGGTTGGATAAATTGATCACTTTCTTTGCATCGCTGTCAATAGTGTTCCTATTTTTCTTGTTCGCTAATCTATCAAAATTATTGTCCCGTCGTTCCCTTTCTCTAGGACCTTCTCCCTTTGATTCCAATGATGCAATCACATCCAAAATGTTCCATATATCACCTCGAATGCTGTGCACAATTTTTTAGTGCAACTGTAATGTGTCACGTGAGAGGGAGTCCAATCTTGTGCGAGTTCTCCTAATTTCTTCTCAAAACATCAATTACAATAGCTCTAACTGTGGACAATCCAATAGATCTCTTTGATATGTTAATTATTGTGGTATATGTGTATGATATCATTTTTGGAAGTAATGCTGATCAAATGAGCCAATTTTTTGCTGAATAAACGCAAAAATAATTTGAGATGTACAGGCTCAAAGAATTTTCATTCTCTCTAGGACTAAAAATTACTCAATCCAACAAAGGCATATTCGTTTCTCATACCAAATATATCAAAGATATGTTGAAGAAGTTTGAAATGGAAGGCTGTAAACCTGTCAACACATCCATGGTCACTGGTTGTAAGCTAATTATAGAAGATGAATCAAAGGAAGCAAATCAAACTTTATACGGATCAATGATATGAAACCTCTTGTATGTGACATATTCAAGACTAGATATTATACAGGTAGTAGGGTTAGTTGGAAGGTTTCAAGTTGCACCAAAGGAAACACATTTGCAGACAGTCAAAAGAATATTCAGATGTATGAAAGGCACATTGGACTTTGGTTTATGGTACCCCATAGGAAAATACTTTACTCTGACAACTTACATGGATGCAAATTGGGCAGGCAGTGTGGATGACAGAAAGAGCACTAGTGGTGGAGCGTTATTTCTAGGAAACAGTCTAGTTTCTTGGTTCAACAAAAAAACAATCCTAAATATCTTTATCCACAACAAAATCATAATACATTGTAGCAAAAACATGTTGCATGCAAGTGTTATGGATGAAGAAAATATTGTAGGACAATAAGGTAGAATATGATAAACCCATATCAATTCTATGCGACAATACCAATGCAATAAACATTTCAAAGAATCCAATCATGCATTCGAAGACAAAACACATTCCATTTAAATACCATTTCTTAAGGGAGAAAGTCACATAACAAAATGTCAAGTTGGAATATATTAGTACAAAGGAACAAATTGTTGATATCTTTACAAAATGTTTTCCTAGATAAGTTTTCGAATATCTTAGATTGAAACTAGGGGTGGTACCTATGCCATCCAATAAGTGAAGCACTACCAGAGCAACACCAGATCAGGGGGAGTTGCAGAAAGAGAGAAGGTTGTTGTTTGTCAAACATATTAAAGTGTAAGGGGGAGAAAATCCCTTTTCCATTGATGTCAAAGGGGGAGAAAATCCCTTTTCCATTGATGTCAAAGGGGGAGAGTAAAAAGGACAGGGGGAGACTTGAAAATATGTAATTAGTCAACTTAGATGAGAGAAAAAAATGATGAGATCTATGGTTGCATAGATTGGAGGAGTTTTAGATTGTGTTGCCATCAATGACAAAGGGGGAGTTTGTTGGATATTGTGTTGTCATTGATGTCAAAGGTAGACAATATTGTGACAATAATGGATGTCTATAATGTCAAAGACATGAGGAGACTATGAATGTCTCTGCGATTTTATGAGATCTTTTGTGTTTAATTGTCATTGATGCTAAAGAACTAGACCAAGGAACCAAGGAGAAAGTCTAATTTTGTGAATCAAACTATACAAAGGAAGTAGAGAATGATCCTGTGCATTGAGGAGCCTCTGTGAACTATTGTGTTTCTACAAGTGTCTTTTGTTTACTATGAAGGTGAAGTGACTATGCATGAATAAGACATAATGAATTTAGGCTGCACATGTTTGAAGAAAAATGGAGATTGGAAGCTAGATGAGATGACCCTACATATAGAGGCATGCACCGATTGAGTCTTAGAAAGGGTTCTCTGAGGATACCCAATGGACAGGATAATCAGGCCGAGACAAAATATAAATTCCACATTCATAAGGACTTTGATTTCGAAGGGTTTCTATTGCAAAAACACTATTACGTAATTTGAATAACAATGAGTGAGCCATGGAACCTTGCACAAGTATTTACCTTTTAGTTGTGGATCCCACTATATCTAATATTGGATATTGGAGTATCAGATATTGTAGTACATTGTTGAAACTTGAGGGTCTGGTGAGAAAATGGGTTGATAGGCCGATGCCCCAGTGGGATGAATCATATGCCACATAAACAACCAACTCATACACCTTATCAAAAGTCATCTCAGAGCCACGTGGGTCCCTATACATATAAGATATCGGATATCGAAGGATTGTTGTAGTGTTAAACTGTCAAGGACCTGATGACCCGATACCTGATAGGCCGATACCCTAATGGGCCAACCTAGATGCCACATCAACAGTCACGTAAGCACCAAAACAACAACCAAGACAGTGCCACATAAGAACGCGCACTTGTGCCAAGCCAACGTAATGTCACATGATGAAATCATAGACATGCCATATGCCACATCATACAACACTTGTGTATGGTAGTCCACGTGGAGATCATGTGTCAAGGAACGTATTGGTTCCACGTCATATCAGATACCAAAATTTTATTGGTGTTCTGAAGTGTTAAATCCCCGGGGCTCGGTAGCCCAATACTCTAATATCTCGGGGGGATGGTGGATTTTTAGGCATAATAGACCTGAGATACAGGGAACATAATCAACATTCGAGATCAATCTTGGGTGTAGATCAGACGATTGTTGTGAAATTGAGGTTAAAGCCGCATAGTTGAAGTTTGTGAGACCGGTGGCTCGATAACATGGTTTCGTGGGAAAGGTTCCATATCGACACAGAGTTGAATGGGCCTGGTACCTTGGTGGTCCTGATATCTGGAGAACACAGAAAAAATTGACGATTGCGATTGAATTAAAGTATAGATCGAATGGTGGCTGAGTTTTGAGGTCGTGTTGCCTGTTTTGGTTGGAAAATAACAAATCGATGACTGATGTTTAATCCTATACTCGATCCAATAGTTGCTGAGTGTTGGGATTTGAAAAATTTCCAATAAACAAATCATATGCAACAAAACTAAAATCGGTTTCATATATATATTTTTTTATAGACTGACTGAATTAAGGGATTTGGAGTCGACCTATTGAGAAAAAATTATTTTGGTATGTGGAAAAATTCATGAGAGCATGGAGTCTATAAACAACAATGCCCAAATCAGTTTCAAGTGTGAGTGAAGTGTGAAGGGATGAGTATGAGAGAGTAAGAGAGCCGAGGCTCGTAGGTTTTCAAGTGAAAAAAAAATGTAAGAAGCCAAAATGCAATTGCCCAAGGATGGTTGAGAGGTGCTAGGACAAAAGGAACTTTTTAAATTATGCAGATTGTGAACTATGAAAAAATATATAGAGCAACACATTTGTACATGTGAAGGATTGAAGGAAATAGATAATATGGTATTGCTGACAACTTGAGGGAATTGGTGTCTCCTACATGTGGGTTCTTGCAAACATTGTAGTTGAGTTGGTGCTTAGAAGAGGGAATTGGTGTCTCTTGCATGTTGGTGCTTGCAAACATTGCAACAACAAGTTGGTGCCTACAAACATTTTGATAGTAGGTTGGTTCCTACATGAATTTATAAAATAATTGTTAAGCGGTTTTCTCCCATTTCGATTTCCACATTAAATCTGTTGAAATGTTTGATAGTACTAAGAGGGGGGGTGAATCAATACTATATACTTTGCATTTGTTAACAAGAAACTGTTAATTTTGCATTTGTTAACAAGAAACTGTTGTACTCCATTTATATTATTCTTCTTGATCTAGATTAATCTTTCAAAAGATTCTAGAATAGAGTTACATCTGTACAGAACTATCATAACTGCACAAGATCTTCTTGTTAATTTTTTTTTATTCTTATTGCAATCCTTATACCTTAATTATGCTCATGTTCATCGAAATTACTCCTCTAAAGTTTATGTCACCATACCTTTCAACCATTTCCCTAAAATTTCAATGCACAAAACAGGTCTTCGGTCCCTTAGAATGTCCAAAATTCCATCTCCCTTGCTTCTCTGTTATGTTATTAGCCTGGAATCACCATATTGATGCTCCTCAACCGTTACTTCATCTTCACATTCAATATCCTCTACGATCACTTAACATGTTATCTTAGAGCTCCATCCTTATCACAACTTTTCTTCATCTTCGTTATACCTATATATGGTTTTAGTTGAATTTTTTGGACTTATTTTATGATGAATGCAGACCCAATTCATCCTTTGAGCTGACCATTGTGCCAAAATTGTCATTGGAATGTTTGCATAAAGTGTAATCCCCTTGGGGATTATTTTCATTTGTTACTTAAGTTGGCCCAATGGGAATAGAACCAAGCGCCTGGGACCACAAGATTTATTGCCCGGGGGGGGGGTAGACCCTTGACTCAGATCTCTAGGTAGGGGGATGAAATAAACAATAAGCTGACATGTGTCTTTTCATTTTAGCATATGTTGAAATTACAGAGGGTGGGGATTTCTATTAACCCACGTGCTAGTTGGTCACCCGTAATTTGACAAGAGTTATTGATCTCCTCTCCTGATGAACAATGAGATCTCCATCATTTGATCTTCATTAATACTATTGCCAATTTTCTCGTTGTGGGCCACATGATATTTAATGGATCACCGTTGATCCATTCTGTGATCAACAATCGATCTTCCTAATAACAGTTCTTTTATAGATGGTGGTTTCATCAGATTAGAGGCTCACTACAATTAGTGACTTTGTCATTTACACCTTCCATTTCTATATAATGATCAATGATCCTGGTTTTTCCATGTCACCACACTGTGATCTTTCCATGTGGATTTATCACCATTGTGGATATTCTTGCCATCAATTTATTTCCCTCATTCAATTCGTTAATCCTTACCTTTGATTGTTTACATGGATATATTATGGATATTGAGTTTCCTTTTTGGTAATAGGTTTGAACATGATTGTGCATGCATGTAAACTCTTGTTACATCCAACTACTCTTGAGAGCTCACATAGGCATCGACTTGGTGGATGATAGAAGACCTTCAATGTGGACTACACTTTTTTAGTTCCCCTACAATGTTTACAACAATGACACAAGTTATCCAACAATCTCCCCCTTGTAATTGAGGGAAACCATTGGGTAAAACATCTCTTACTCCCCTTGTGGGTATTAATCCCCCTTGTGGATATGATGGCAATGTGACTTAGTCATGGGTCACTGTTTATTCTCTTTCTTCATTTTCTCCCCCATGTGTTACTCCATTGCACAATTCTGTTGACTTATGTTTTACTTCATTCTCTCCCCCTTTGAAAACAATGACAAGAAGCCCTTTAATCTTCTCTACCTTTCTGCAACTCCCCCTGTCAATAACTCTCCCGAGAATAATAAATTTTCTCTTGTGCATTTCAAGGGGCTACTTCAAAATTGTTGTCGGTAAATTTTTTTACACAATCACTATTTATAGCTACTTACCATTGATATAGGGATGCCATTATTATGCTTGTAATGCTGATGATCCAAACATTCAAGGCCTAACCATATTTCTCTTGTCTCCATGTAGATTCCACTTATCAAATATGTTGTTGTTTTTGTAGTTGGTGTACCATGGGTGCTAAAAACAACGTTTTTGGCAGGCTTTTGAGTACACTCTATTTTCATTGAATTTTCCTTGTGATGTACTAACTCTCTCTGGGATAGTGCTTCTCAGTATTGATCTTCAGATATTTCTGTTTCTGCAACATAAAATCATATGCACTCTCCCCCTAAGCTTTTGGTTATGTATAGATCCCAACAAATTTCAGTTGAACTCTTTACTGAGAATTTGGAATGACTCCCATCTTCTGTTGGAGATACTCAAATGTATCTCTAGGTAGTGGTTTGGTAAACATATCTGCAATTTTTTCCTTGGTAGGAACATACTCCAACTTGACAATATTATCATTCACCTTTTTGCTCAAAAAATTATATTTGATTGGAATATGTTTTGTCTTTGAGTGCATCATTGGGTTCTTGGAAATGCTTATTACATTGGTGTTGTCACATAGTATAGAAATTGTCTGCTTGTATTCTACCTTAATGTCTTGGAGGGCTTGATTCATCCAAAGGATTTTTGTACAACATGATGTTGTTGCAATGTACTCTACTTCTAATGTGGATAAGGAAATTGAGGACTCTTTCTTGCTTAACCAGGATACTAAACATCTTCCCAAGAAGAATGCTACACCACTTGTGCTTTTCCTGTCATCAACACTACCTACCCAATCTGCATCAGTGTATGATGTTAGAGTAAAATTCTTTCCTTTTGGATACCATAGTCCAAAATCCATTGTTCTCAAGTATCTCAAAATCCTTTTGAATGCCATCACATGTGATTCTTTTGGTGCAGATTGAAATATTGCAACCAATTCAACAAATTGCATAACATCAAACCTTGATGCAGTTACATAAAAAAGGATACCAATCATCGATATATACATGGTGTGATCTGCCTCTAGTGATTCATCATCCTTACTCAGCTTGCAACTTGTTATCATGGGAGTACTGATATGCTTGCAATATTCCATATTGAACTTGTTTAACATCTCCTTAATGTATTTTGTTTGAGAAATGAATATGCCTTTATTTGAATGAGAAATTTACAGACCTAGAAAGAAGGAAAACTTACCCAACATGGACATATCACATTCTTTTTGCATTTTCTTTGAGAATCTTTGACTCAGATCATCACTCGCTTCAAAAAATGATACCATCTACATAGACCACAATGATAACAAGATTTCCATTTTCTTCTTTGATGTAAATATTACATTTTGCAGTTCCTCTCTTGAATCCTTGCTGCTATAGGTACTTATCAAGCCTCGAGTACCAAGCTCTAGGTGCTTGCTTCAGACCATAGAGGGTTTTCTTCAATTTGTACACATAGTCTTTATTTTATGACATCTGAAATCCCTCAGGCTATTCAATTAATACTTCTTCCAAATTTCCATTTAGAAATGAATATTTAACATCCATTTGATAGACTTTGATACTCTTGTAGCTTGCAAATTCCAAGAATATTCTAATGGCTTCTAGTATGGATACTGGAGAAAAACTTTCATCAAAGTATACCCCTTCAACTTGAGCATATCCTTTACATACAAGCCTTTCCTTGTTTCTCACTACTTGTCCATTCTCATTCAGTTTGTTCCTAAAAAACCACTTGGTGCCAATTACATTCTTATCTTTTGATCTAGGAACTAGCTCCCAAGTTTCATTTTTCTCAATTTGATTTAATTCTTCATTCATAGTATTAACCCAATTTTTATCTCTTCTAGCTTCCTCAGAGTTATTGGGTTCTATTTTAGATAGTAAAGATAGATTTGCATGTTCTGGTGACATTATCAATTGTTTTCTTGTTTGTTCACATTTGTTGTTCTCTCCAAGAATCAGTTCTTCAGGGTGGTTCTTTTGAACATATCTTGAGGGGGTCTTTGTCTCTTGTCTAGGAGCTTCCTCTTCTTCTTCTTCTGCATTAACTTCCTCACATTATTTATCTTCTTCTTCTTCCTCTTCATTAGCTTCCTAATTGTATTTCTCTTTGTCACTATAGCTTGTTATTGCTGGCTGATCATTTTTTGCACCTTGATCCTTCCAGGATTTTCATCATCCACTCTTACATTTTCACTTTCAATTTTTTTTTTCTAATCTTAGATTTAAACATATGTAATCTCTTCTTTGAGAGGAGTATCCAAGGAAAATACTTCATCACATTTGGATTCAAAGTTTCCAAGGTTGTCATTATCTCTTTTTATGTAGCATTTGCTTCCAAAAACCTTAAGGTGTTTTACATTTGTTGGCCTGCCTTTCCACAATTCATATGAAGTTTTTTCATAGTTAGCTCGAAGCCATGCTCTATTTAGAATACAGATAGCTGTGTAGACTGCATCCCTCCAAAATATATCTAACAATTTATCTTGATTTAGCATAGTTCTAGCCATTTCTTGTATAATCTTGTTTTTCCTTTCAGCCACTCCATTTTGTTGAGGAGTTCTTGCAACAGAGAAGTGTATTATTATTCCATGATCTGCACATAGTTAATTAAACTCATATGAGGTGGATTCTCCTCTATTATCTTACCTTAGGCATTTGATCTCCAAATCTGTTTCATTTTCAACTAATGTTTTGAATTCTTTAAACTTCCCAAAGACTTATGATTTACGCTTGATAAAGGATACCCAAGTCATTCTTGTGTAATCATCAATAAACAATATGAAGTAATGGTTACCTTGCAGAATTTGTGATTTGGTTGGCCCATAGAGATCAGTGTGGATGAGTTCCAATGGTATTGATGTTGAATATTATTTGGTTTGAATCTCACTCTTGTTTGTTTCCCATGTTGACAATATTTACAAATGTTGAAATATTGTAACTACAAAGAGTATTATATTTATTATTGAGTCATTATTAATTAGATCAATCCCCTTTTGTGGATTTATCATGTCGGACATTGTAATTGACCAAATCCCCTTTTGCGGATTGGTCAAACCCTAATTGTATTATGAAAATTAAGAAGTTGACCCCTAGGCCTAATTAAAGTGGTTTTAACCACTAAGAAGACAAGTCGGACCTGCCCAGTGAAGAGACACCTTTCCAACGCCTGCCAGCTAGTATAAATAAAAAAAGCCAACACCTCATTATCACACTCACTCATTCGCTCATCAAGTGCGCAAGTTTGGTAGCCACAATTGGGAGAAGAAGGAAGAGAGAGGCACATTTCTCAATGTTGGATATTCTCTAGTGTTTTGGTTTATTGTCTTGGCATTGTATTGGCTATCTATATTAAGGAAGTTTTGCTGGGTTTTCTCCCCCATGATGGTTTCCCAGGATAAATGTTGTGTATCTTGTGATTGTGTTTTTCTCAGTGATCCTACCTATGCGATGGTTATCTAGGAAATTGAAAATAAACCTAATAATAACTCAAAACTTAATATGGTATCAGAGCCAGGCTGAAAAGAGAACCTTTCACTGGATAAGAAAAAACATCATTGTTGTCGTACAAGAAAATTAGGGCTTTTTGTTGGAGAGGAATTTTTTCCTAAAAACCATCTAGAAAAGTGTGCCCTACCCTAGTGAATCTTTTGGCAGCTTGAACGCACCTTTTCAGTGGATAGAGCCTCTGGAAAGTCAAACCCTAGTTTTTTCTGGTACAAGAAAACCAGAAAACCCCAAAAAACCAGAAAAACCAGGAAACTAGAACCAATACTAGAAGTACCAGTCCATATTTTTGTAGGTCAAGTTTTAAGAGGAAAACCTTGAAAATTTTGAAATCTAACAGCTCCAACAAACTCGCCTCAACCCAGTGCATCTAGTGCCTGGATACAAAATTCAAAATTTGAAGTTTGAAAAATTAGGGTTTCCTCATAAAACCCTAAGTTGCAGTTTCAGTTTCAAAATCAGTTGTAGTATCAATTATAGTTGCAATATTAGTTGAAGTATCAACCCCAATACAAGTTGCAATCACCCTTGAATTTTTTAAAGGGATGGTAATTATTACCACTGCTACCAGATGATGCCACTACTATCAGAGGTATGTACTCACATAAGATTTAAAGGGTATTTGCAGAAGAAATGATCTCTTAGATCCAGAAGGATATCAAATCCAATACATTCAGAGGAATAATGCAACCCATGTTTGATTATTCCGATATGCACCTATTTTTTATGACATTATTTTGATCTAGGTTGCATGTTGAAGCTATGACCATCATACTAACCTTTTGTCAAAATTAAAGTCAAGGTATTAGATGGATTAAATTTGAGATCATAGAGTTTATTCTCTAACCCAACCTTCTATCAATATAACATATTATCTTAGTACAGAAGACAGGTTGAAGAAATCACTTGTCATCTTGAGTGAAGGATACTTGGAAGAAAAGCAACACACACATTCTTGAGGACAACACTCTAGGTTCCATGTTTTATTAATTAAGTTGATAAGATTCAAAGTTACACATGACAAGTTGATAAATACCCCATTACAAGTAAACACTATAGTTGAGGTAGCAGTCTTTGAAAAGTATTATACTTGGTAGCATGTGAACATATTGAGATAACTGCTTAATGTAATCATTTACCAGATACAACTAACATCTCCTCTAGGAGAAACTTCTTGTGTTGGTTCCAGGTTTCCATGGATGAATGTTTGATCACAACACTAGAAGAGTGTTGGTCTCATTTCGTATTGTATTTCTTACTTTTGATCTTCGTTTTAGGCAGGTCACAAGTGATATCTCTAAAGGAGCTACTGTGAAAATTATTCATGCTATTGTTTTATTAATATTATCAAAAGAGTATTATTCTTGCATGTTGTTTTGTTGACCTTGGTTCAGGTCACAGATGATAACCCTGAGGAAGCTATAGTGAAGGTTATAGAAGGAAACTCATTATATGAGACATGAAAAATAATATGTACATGACCTTATACATTCATGTACCAAAGAAGATGAAGAAGAAGCTATTTTTGAGATCTAGAGTATCACATACGGGGATTGATTGTAAGATCACAAGGCTCCAAAGATGACCGAACATTAGAACAAGAACTCACAGTAGACTTGTTCAAAGGATAATGAAGCCACCTTGAGAAGAAGCCGAATTCACTTGAAGTCTAACTCAAATTTTCATATTTAGACTTGCCATTCAACACCAAGTATACCCTGTAAGAGATGATGAAGTCCTTGTAGACTTAGAAGAAATCAAGAGTAAGCATGAGATAAGAAAGAATCAGATGAAGAGATAACTTCCAGGACTGGGAGACAAATTCCATGGGAAGACTAGATCATAGCTTCAGAAACTTCTAGGAGATATGAAATCTCCTGGGAAGATTCCCTTGTTTCAGTGACAGAGAAGGAAGCTAGTCAGAAAGGCTAGGATATGGATTTTTCCATGAGACTAGAAGATAAGTCAATATTTACTTTCAATATTGATATAATAGATCAATCATGTCGCAGTTGTACAAAGTCTTATGTGTGTCTAGAGGATTCTCCCATCAAGAGGGAGAAGACTATGATGAGACACTTACTCCAGTAATTGAAGAAATAGTTCCAGTATTCATGAAGAAAACCAGAACAACCATGATTCATATATAGTATGATATGCAGGGGGAGTAATCCCAATATTTAAAATTGAGTGGAAGTTGGTGCAATACTTTAGTTGGGTCATGGAGACATGAATACAATAAAAGATAGAGTTACCTCCATGAAAGAAAAAGATATACCTTCAATATCAATTATTGAGCCACTCTCAGTTTCATATGAAGTTGTTGCCATGATGAAGTAAAGGAGTTACTCTCAGATTTCAATAATCATAGTGAGAATGGAGCAACCATTGTCAACTTCAAATAAATTGCACGTGTAGAGTCCCACTTCTAGAAGAAGAGTTGTAGAAATAGGAGAGGACATACTCTCAGGCAGTGAGACAGATAGTGCTTTGCAGAAAGCACATAACGCTAGCACATGATTGTGCACATTAATTTGAATTTGAAGCAAGTGCACTAGGRTGGTACAATATGATTTGAATATTGAAGATAGAAATACTCATGTCTGCCTATTGAAGGAAGCTTTATATGTGTTGAAGTAAGCTCCTAGAGCTTGGTATGGAAGAATTGACAATTTCCTRACGAGCTTGGGCTTTACCAAGAGTAAAGTTGATTCTAACCTTTACTTCAAGGTTATGAATAATGAGCCAGTTATATTKTTGCTTCTATATGTAGATGATGTATTCTTGACAAGATGAAGAAAACATCATCATAGATTGCAGAAGAAGATCRCTACAGAGTTTGATGAAAGACCTAATGCATTATCTCTTAGGTCTTGAAGTTTGGCAGAGCAMAAAKAAGATCTTCCTTAACCAAGGGAAGTATGTAGTTAAAATAATGAAGAAGTTTAACAATTTGAAATGTAAATYCATGTACACACCCATGGAAATGAAGTTGAATCTCTTGGTCGATACCTCGTCAGAATTGGTTGATGCTACTCCGTACAGACAAATTATTGGTTCGTTGATGTATCTAATGAATAACATACYGGATATATGTTTTGCAGTGAACACCTTTTGAGTCAGTATCTGGTAGAGCCAAGATGTGTTCACCTTGTAGCTGCGAAACATGTGATGAGATACCTTAAGGGTATATTGGATTTTGGTCTCTGTTATACTAGAGATCATGACTTYAGATCATATGGATATACGAATTCAGATTGAGATGGAAGTGTTTATGATAGAAAAAKCACTTCAGGATGTTGTTTCARTATGGGGTAAACCATGACTTCACGACAGAGTATGAAGCAATCCAATATTTCTCTCATCACGAAAGAAGTGGAATATWTTGCAACATGTTCCACCATTTGTGAAGCCATATGGATTTAGATGTAGTTGATAGATYGATTAGATTTGGAKATAGAAGCCACTGTGATCCTATGCGATAACCARAGTTGTATAAATATGATGTATTCCATGATGATTCGAAGCACATATAGATACAATATCACTTCATTCATGATATGATGCAGAGAGGAGTTATAAATMTCCATTATGTTGGCACGAATGAACAGGTTGCAGATGTCATGACCAAGCCTCTATCTTGTGTAAAGTTTGAGAACTTTCGAGACAAGCTTGGTATARTTCAAAAGGACCTTCCTCGAAAGGGGGAGTAGTGTGATGCCAACCTTATGCTGAAGATTTACAACTTTGTGTTGATCTTTTTGTGATGCCAGCCTTGTGCTGAATATTTCCAGCATCATGTTGATGTTGATGTGATGCCARCCTTGTGATGAATATTTCCAGCTTCGTGATGATGTTGTTGTGATGCCAACCTTGTGCTGAATATTTCCAGCTTCGTGCTGATGTTGTTGTGATGCCAACCTTGTRCTGAATATTTCTAGCTTCATGCTGATGTTGTTGTCATGCCATCCTTGTGATGAAGATTTCCAGCTTCGTGCTAATGTTGTTGAGATGCCAGCTCCATGYTGAAGATTTCCAACTTCGTTMTGAAGATTTCCAACTTTGTGCTGATGTTGTTGAGATGCCAACTTCATGCTGAATATTTCCAGCTTAGTGCTGATGTTGATGATGCTAYAACCTTCGTGATGTGATGATGATGTTKTTGATGTTGTATAAGCCTCACACTGCTATTGATTATGATGATGTATTAGTGTTATACTAATCCAYGTTGATGCCATAGAAKCTCCTCGTTGTGGATGATGATATTGATGATGAGAACAACTTATGATGATTTATAGATATGTCAATCAATGCTCCAAATGTTGTTGATGTTGCTGCCCTCTCTCTCTCATGATGATATTGTAGAATACCCTTCTTGTTAAGGGGGAGTGTTGAAATATTGTAATTGCAAAGAGTATTACATTTATTATTGAGTCATTATTCATTAGATCAATCCCCTATTGTGGATTGATCACGTCGGACATTGTGATCGATCAAATCCCCTTTTGCGGATTGGTCAAACCTTAATTGTATTTTGCAAATTAAGAAGTCGACCCCTATTCCTAATTAAAGTGGTTTTAAACACTAAGAAGATAAGTCGACCCTGACCAATGAAGATACACCTTTCCAATGCCTACCAGCTAGTATAAATAAAGGAATCCAACACCTCATTATCACACTCACTCATTCGATCATCAAGTGTGCAAGTTTGGTAGCTGCAATTAGGAGAAGAAGGAAGAGAGGGGCACATTGCTCAGTGTTGGATATTCTCTAGTGTTTTGGTTTATTGTCTTGGCATTGTATTAGCTATCTATATTAAGGAAGTTTTGCTGGGTTTTCTCCCCCATGAGGGTTTCCTAAGATAAATGTTGTGTATATTGTGATTGTGTTTTTCTCAGTGATCCTACCTATGCTATGGTTATCTAGTAAATTGAAAAGAAACCTAATAATAGCTCAAAACTTAACAACAAATTGGGTTTGAGGGCATGATGATCTTTGTCATACTTCTTACTGTTTGGTTTTTATTGACCTTGACTAATTTGTTAAGGCTTAAATACCCCATTATTTTATGCCATAACCAACTTTCATCTGTCTATCCCACACAACATACTTCTCTTCCAATTTTATTTAGAATTTACACATTGTTTGGAGTTTTGATTGTTGTTACTACCAATTTGCCAATGTCTTATTTTCTTATTCTGCATTCCTGGGAGTTAACAAGGAGTGTGTCCCTGGTCACACAATTGAATGAGACTTAGAAGGTCATGCTTTAAATATTCAACTAGCAGAACATTTTATGATGTGGTGATCTAAAAATGAAGAAGACTTGTAATCTTGAAAATATTTGCAAGTTAAATTTTATGTGTTAAAAGCAAATGGATCAACTTTGCAACACATTATTAATGGGATTTACTCATTCAATATGCATATAAAAAACAACATAGTCAATGAACATAAAACACTTAACACAACAAATGATAAAGGAGTTCACCCCTCTCTTGGGCTACATCTCCTGGTCCAGCTTCCAATGGATCATTAGTATTATTTGCTCAAAGTGCTCAAAAACATGCTTTACAATGTTCAAAATGACCAATGTCATGCTCCAATGGCTTCATAACATCCAAAAACCCCTAGCTGGGCTTTTTCGGCACCTCGTTTGGCCAAAAAACGAAGAAGTTAGACTTCCTTGAAGTCTCCCCTTCAAGCTTGCTGTCTCTACAACTACAAAATGCACCTCTCTTGGCTCAACCTAGCCCACATGCAATTTAAAGCATGAAAACTTGGAACCGGGTGCAACCACACCACCGGTCCAAACTGTCAAATCATTTGCGCACTGGCCTTAACCACCAAGGCCTGTGGGCACATGGCAGTCATACGACCGCGCCAACACACAATAGGGCTAAACGTTATATAACTGTTGGAACCGTATGTTAAAACCCACGCACATTAATACAGTGGTCACATGGTAAACCATGCGCACATATCAAACGGTTACAATATATGGTTACGCTGTAGCGCTGGTCGCATATAACATAACACATGACCATGGGCCGGGGCTTAGCCCCGGCCCGATCCATGCCCATATATACAATATAAAAACGTTATATACAATGTTTAACACATATATATCAAGGAACAAACATGGGCACGCCGGTTGGGCGGCCTTTCCCAAAGCTTTGCCCTTGCCCCGGAGGTCACGGGGTCGACTCCTGCTGAGTGTAAAGTTTTAATAAATAAACAAGTGACACGTGGCAACCTGTGATTGGGCCACATGTCGCATTCCCACATGTCACATTCCCATTCACTGCCAATAAAACACGCAATATTCCAAATGTCTGCCATGTCAGCGTACAGTCTGCCACATCCTCCGTACGGTCTGCCATGTCATCATCCATACGGACTGTACAGACTTGTACAGTCAACATCCCTTTTTTGCCTGTTTGCCATTTTGAACAGAACACGATATCTCTCACTCCCGACGTCCATTTGAACCCAAATGAGTTGCATTGGGTTCACAACGATGAGGCCTACGCTCTCATTCGATTTGAAGCGATTCCAAACACTTTGAATTTTTGAGCAACATTTGATCACCTGATCACACCTCCCCATTGGAAAGCTTTTGGACCTCCAAAAGACTATATTCAGTTTATGTGAAGATGAGGGTATAGTTTCCTCACCCTTCCAACCTCAATCCACTTGGCTTTGCTTGGATTTGTACCTTTAAGACCAACTCAAAGATACTCCACATTTCCTCGTTTTGAAGTTCACATTCTCTTGTCAAGGATGGTGTCTTCATGCAGTTTTGTAAGATACTCTGGGGAAAATCATCTATAGAAGGAATCTGAACATGCTCTCCATGATCATCAACTAACGGAGGCTCATACAATTTCAAATTCTCAACATTAACAACTACATACATTTGCATATAAGGAGACAAATCTAAACGGAAGGCATTGTTACCAATCTTGTCGATAATCTTGAAAGGACCATATCGAATCGGTTTCAATTTTTTACCTTCTCCTTTAAGTCACTCCTTACTGATGTAAAGCCAAACTTCATCTCCAACTTGGAAATTTTGATCAACACGATGCTTGTCATGTCTCGTTTTGTACTTGGCTTGACACTTTTCCAACTGCTCTTGCACCACCTGATGTATCGACTGAATTTGTTCAATGAACTTTTCTGCCCTATCAATGTCACATTGACCATTGATAGAAATATCCTTCCCAAAGATAAAATCTAAATGAGATTTGGGCAAATAGCCAAAACATGCTTCAAATGGTGACGTTTGAGTCGAAGAGTGCTTAGCTCGATTGTAAGCATGTTGAATGTAGTGTAAATGCTCATCCCAAAATTTAGGATGCTTGCCGCAATAAGAACGAAGAAGATGCACCATTGTTCGATTTACCACCTCTGTCTGACCATCTGTTTGCAGATGAAAAACTGTTCTCTTTTTAAGTTTGTTGTCCATGAGTGCCCACAAAATTGTCCAAAAACTTCCAACAAATCGAGAATCCCGATCAGAAATAATGGATTTAGGCAATCCAAAATGTACCCAAACATTTTGAAAGAACATTTGTGCCATTTGTTCAGCTGTAACCTGCTTTGTACAAGGCATCAAAATACAC
>ML837578.1:54446-69712 GCA_009831015.1 Picea engelmannii | reverse complement strand
AAATTATTAATAGGATTTACTCATTCAAGATGCATATAAATAGCAACATAATCAATGAACATAAAACACTTAACACAACAAATGATAAAGGAGTTCACCCCTCTCTTGGGCTACATCTCCTGGTCCATCTTCCAATGGATCATTAGTATGATTTGCTCAAAGTGCTCAAAACATGCTTTACAATGCTCAAAATGACCAATAGCTTGCTCCAATGGCTTCAAAACGTCCAAAAACCCCTAGCTGGGCTTTTTCGGCACCTCGTTTGGCCAAAAAATGAAGAAGTTAGACTTCCTTGAAGTCTCCCCTTCAATCTTGCTGTCTCTGCAACTACAAAATGCACCTCTCTTGGCTCAACCTATCCCACACACAATTTAAAGCATGAAAACCTGGAACTGGGCGCAACCGCACCATCGGTCCAAACTGTTGAACCATTTGCGCGCTGGCCCTAACCACCAAGGCTCGTGGGCACATGGCAGTCATATGACCGCGCCAACACACAATAGGGATAAACATTATATAACTGTTGGAATTGTATGTTAAAACCCACACGCATTAATACAATGGTCACATGGTAAACCACGTGCACATATCAAACAATTACAATATATGGGTTACAATATATGGTTACGCCGTAGTGCTGGTCGCATATAACATAACACATGACCATGGGCCGGGGCTTAGCCCCGGCCCGGTTTGGTCCATGCCCATATATACAATATAACAACGTTATATACAATGTTTAACACATATATATCAAGGAACAAACGTGGGCGATCCGGTTGGGCGGCCTTTCCCAAAGCTTTTCCCTTGCCACAGAGGTCATGGGGTCGACTCCTGTTGAGTGCAAAGTTTTAACAAATAAACAAGTGACACGTGGTGGCCTGTGATTGGGCCACGTGTTGCATTCCCATTTGCTACCAATAAAACACACAATATGCCAACTGTCTACCACGTCAACGTATGATCTGCCACATCATCCGTATGGTCTACCATGTCATCATCCGTACAGACTGTACGGACTTGTATAGTCAGCATCCCTTTTTTGCTTGTTTGCCATTTTGAACAGAACGCGATATCTCTCGCTCCCGACGTCCATTTGAACCCAAACGAGTTGCGTTGGGTTTGCAACGATGAGGTCTACGCTCTCGTCCGATTTGAAGCGATTCCGAGCACTTTGAATTTTTGAGAAAAATTTGATCACCTGATCATGTGGCCTTTTGACTTCCAAGGCTGACTTTACCTTTCCCAATTATCTTGGCAGATTTATTATCTCCAAATGAAACACTTCCTCCCTTCTCTCTATTTAGCATAATTTTTTTTTTTTAATCGCCAGTGATATGCCTTGAGCATCCATTATCTATGTACCAATAAATTTCTTTGTTTTGAACATGCATTTCTAGATCACATTCTTCCCGAGAACTCTTCTCTTGTTTATTCCTCCATACTTTGATGGTATTGATGACAACAATTTTTTTGTCAATAGGGGCCTATGTATAACTTTTTCAATCTTGAGATTTGTGTCCAAAATTATGGCATTTATAAAATTCAATATCGTAGTGAAACAATGGAGCAAATGATTTCTATTTTTGTTGTCAACAAGATTTTTGACTTTGTTATTCACATAGTTATTTCTAGGATCACTGTACATGCCTCCATTTCTTCTTTGGTCATTTCTTGGATATGCTCTGCAGTCTATTGCCTTATGTCCAAAATTTTTGCATGAAAAGTAGTTACTAAGAAAGAGATATTCATACCTTTCCATAGTAGGTATTCTTGGTGTCATTACCTTTTTGAATTCATTCTTTATGTGAAGTGTTGTTTGTGGAGCCTGATTATCTTCCTGATTTAGAGGTTTGTTTCAGCCATGTTTGGATTCAATTTACCGATGGGGGGTGTGGGATGGATTTACCCCCCACTATTGTTGTCAAGGGGTTCTAGGGGGGGAGAAAAAAATTAATGGAGTCCTCATCTAGTGGGGGGTTCGTGGGCAATTCCCTCGAATTGAAATTTTGGGAAAACTTTCCTTGTAAAATATTGTAATTTTGTAGTCAATATGGACCGTTCATTATAAGGTCACAACTATGATGATTGAAGTTATGTTAGGGATATTTTACCTAGAAGGAAACCCTCTTTTATGTATGGGGGGATTTTATCGTGAATGAGTGTGATAGAGAATATTTTATTATGAGAGAGGAGACTGTGAGAGAAAGAAGAAGAAGTTACAACGGGTGTGTTGTAGGTTGTATCCTTTCATCTTTGCTAGATAATAAAAATGAAGGACCTAGAAATTTATCTAGTGGACTTAGCCCACACTGGGTGAAACACATATATATGTTTCTCTATTGTATTGTGTATCTTTTATGTTTTATTTCCGCATTTGTTTTATTTTATTTCTCCACTATCCTATTTTTTTAACAACTAGTATCAGAGCCAAAGGTAACTTGCAGGAAAAGAAGGTTCTTGGTTCAAGTGGGAGCAATGGAGGAAGATGGAAAATTTAGGGTCAAGAAACTTAATGACCAAAAATACCAGCTATGGAAGATGAAAATGGAAAATTATTTATATCAGAAGGATCTATTCCTACCATTGGGTGAAATAAAAAAGAAGCCGACGACCATGATGGACGAAGAATGGGAGGTTCTTGACAGAAAGGCACTAGGAACGATACGAATGTGCTTGGAAGCATCAATGGCTTTCAATATTTCTAAAGAAAATAAAATGAAGGATATGATGAATAGGTTGGCTAAACTATATGAAAAATCCTTAGCTTCTAAAAATGTATTTATAATGAAGAAATTATTTAGTATGAATATGTTAGAAGGTGGGTCTGTTTCATATATTTTAAATGAATTTAATATGATTACTAATCAACTAAGTTCTATAAAAGTGACCTTTGATGATGAGTTAAGGGATCTTCTAATCTTTTGCTCATTGCCAGAAAGCTGGAACGACTTGGTCATGGCTGTAAGCAATTCAGTCTCTGGTTCAAACACTCTAAAATTTGATGATGTTATTGGTGTTATCCTTAGCGAAGTAATGATATGGAAAAGAACATGTGAGACAACAAGTAATGCATTTATCATGGAGAAGCGAGTAAGAAAAAAGGAAAGATGAAATAGTCCAGGGAATCGTGAGAATTATAGGAAGGGAAAATACAAATCCAGACTAGGAAAGATAGAGTGCTGGAATTGTGGGAAGAAAGGACATCTGAAGAAAGACTACATAGTTCCAAAGAACAAAGAGATGGACAATAAGAAAAAAAATCAGGAAGCAAACGTAACAGGTGATGTGTTACAAGATGCTTTGATTCTTTATTTAGATAATATTATTGAATCTTGGGTGGTAGATTCAGGGGCTTCATTTCTTGTTACACCCCATAGAAAATATTTCCAATATTATGTTCAAGTTGATGTTGGATAGGTTCATTTGGGTGATGATGCACCATGTAAAATTGTTGGAATGGGCAAGGTAAAAATAAAGCAAAAGAATGGAAACCAATGGTCACTGAAAGAGGTGAGACATGTTCCAAATATAAGAAAAAATATGATTTCAACAAGAAGTTGTAAAGTGAAGGTTGTATATCTACATTTACAGATAAGGTGTGGAAGGTCACCAAAGGATCACTAGTGATAGCAAAAAAAGAGAAGGTAGGTACATTGTATTTATGTACTGGTAATACTAACTCTTCTATATCTTTAGCTTATACATGAGTGGATACAATAGTTTAGCATCATAGGCTTGGTCACATGAGTGAGAAGGGGATGCATATACTTCACAAAAGGAATTTGTTTCCAGATCTTAAACAAATTGATTTGAATTTCTGTAAGCACCGTGTTTATGGAAAACATAAGAGAGTCAAATTTCTCATAGTTGGAAAGGAAAATAAAAGTGAAAAGTTAGAGCTTGTGATACATATGTATGGGAACCAACTCAGGTAACATCTCTTGGTGACTCTTTTTATTATGTTACTTTTATTGATGATGCAACTAGAAAATATTGGGTTTATTGCATTCAACAAAAATCTGATATTTTTGACAATTTTAAGAAATGGAAAGCTTTGGTTGAGAATGAGATAGGAAAAAAGTTGAAGTTTCTCAGATTAGACAATGGAGGTTAATATTGCAAAAATGATTTTGATGATTACTTTTCATACCATGGGATTTGTAGAGAGAAGATAGTTCTAGGAACACCACAATAAAACAGTGTGTCAGAAAGGATGAACATGACAATCATGGAGCATGCAAGGAGTATGTGATTGCATGCAAGGTTTCCCTTATAGTTTTTGGCGGATGCTGTAGATACCGCTATTTAATTAATAAACAGAGGGCCTTGAAGCTCCTTGGATTGTGGCATTCCAGAGGAGGCATCAATATATTTTGATGGAAACAAAAATATATCGACCCGCAAAGGATCCCTTGAGTTCGAAATTGATCCCTATGAGTATTATTTCAACATTTTATATGATGATATTTACATAGAAGGACAAGTGGAGGTCAAACCTTCTTTGATAACTGGCTCTCCCCAAACATATATGGTCCCTCAATTAGATGTGAACCCATCAAAATCCACCTTCATTTCTCAAGATTTACCACTGTTAACATATTTAATGCCTGCTTTAGATAACATTCTTGCAACCTCAATAGCCCATGTACAAAATGAGATGGGACCTCCTGCAATAGGTTGCTCTGGACAAAATGATACCATGTCTGTACCAAATGCTCTAGGCATGTCATTTGTCCATTTACAAAACAAGACAAGACTTCTGATGACTCGCTTTGGCCAAATTGATATGGTGGTCCCTATGTAGAAGTGATAATTGTAGGCCATTGCTAGGATCTCACTTGATCTATGGATAGATCCCAACAATCAAGCTATCCCCGAAGAAGAACCAAAATGTAAAACGTTTATACTACGACCTTTGGAGCATGCCACTTTTATTTTATGTGATATCGCCACTTCGTGTATATACACCATAATTGAGCGATGATGATGTCAATGGTAATTGGTGACTTGTCAGAGGAATATATTATTATAAATTATTATTTTTTTTTGTTGACCACCACTACACGTAAAACTTATTATTATTGTTTACCTACCATTGCACACAACTGTAGTCTCGTAAAAGGGTTCAAAGTCCAACCAAACCTATTAAGTATGCTGAACAATTTTACATTTTTTTAAGACAATATATAGTAGATATCATAAAATTTTAATCATAGGCATTCTATGAGGAATTACCTTTATTTTGAACAAATCAATTTTGTTTACCAAATTTTATAAAAAGAAAGTTAATTGAATTAAATTTGATTAAACCATTAATACAATCACAATGATATTTGAATTGATTGGTGTCAATAAAAATTGATTCTCACAATAAAAAAACAATTGAATTGATTGTTGTCAAGTTCCAACGTAGGTTGATTCTCACATGGGAAAAATAAAGAAACTGCAAAACTTTCATCTATAGCATGACAACATTTCATGTTTTTTAGTTATCCATTTGAAAACGTTTTGTCTAAAGTAGTAATCTTCATCATTTAAGTTTTATTCATTGTTACTGACTTAATTCATTCACTATTACTTCTCTTAGGATTCTATGTCCAAATTATCAAAAGTTTGCAATGATAGGAAATGAATTAAAAAATGCACTCACTCCAAATTATAGAAATTCTGCAATGATAAGAAAGGAACTTAAAAACAACTCCAAAGTGTTGCCAATGTCCTTGCAATTATTATAATAAATATTAAATAATAATAATAACTTACAATTATTATAATAATAATAACTTTAAATTATTATAATACAAATAAAATAATAATAATAACAACTTCCTTGATTTGAAAAAAAATAAAAATAAAGAACAATTTTCCCTTACTAACAAGTGCCACAAAATATTTATCCACGATTGTATTTTGTTATTATTGATGGTGAGTTTGTACTTTAAAAGTTATACCTAAAAATAAATATCCAAATCAAACTTTTATATTAATAATATTATTGCTTATTATGTAAAATGTAAATATCCAAATCAAACTTTTATATTAATAATATTAATAAATATCTAAATCAAACTTTTATATTAATAATATTATTGCTTTTTATGTAAAATATAGTAATTTAATTATTTTTAATAAAAAACTATAAATTTATGTGTGTATTTAATAAATAATGAAAGTAAAGATTAAAAAAATAAGTTTGATATAATGTCTTGCAGATATGTTCTATTACCCGCAACCCTCCGTCACATTACACCAAGCCGAGTGCACATGCTAGGTGCCCCATTAGAACGTGGGAGCGACTTGCTAGGGCACTCATTCGTCTACTTTTAAACTCCTCTTCCTATCGTGAACCATAGAGATGCGCGCTTTACTGAACCCAAGTCTCGCTCAAATGATTCATCCTACGATCCTGTCACCTAGATGGACGTGTCCCCTGCCTTGTTGAATTGTTATTTCTTTCATTTATTTGGTATGTCTCCCCTTGCCTGATTTATATGCGACTTTCCTTGGTAGATGGTCATGTCCTTTGGATGCATCGTTTCACAAATCCTCTTTGCAAAGTGTGTTGGGCACATCGGTTCACTGAGTGCCCCCACATCAAGGTGCCGAGGATTGAATGCTAGACATGTCAGTCTGTCGAGCGCCTCAACGTTTTCCCATTGTGCCATTTAGTTGGGCATGCCTGCCCATCCCATGTCCCATACTTCATCCTTCATGTCATTCACTTAGGTGTGCCTATCCAACCAACGCCCCATGATTGCACACTGAAATCAACTCTTCATCGACCAAGTCTTGGGTGTGGCATCCCACAACATGGGTGTGTTGACCCAACCAAACACCCGAACTTGTCTTTCCGAGGTGTTGAAGGTGCCTTAACTCACCCAGGGCAATAGACGAAGCTCCTATTGCATGAGCTAGGCGCCTTTCTCGATCATTGGGTTAGTCGTCGTTGGGTATTGTGCATGCTTAGGGGGTGCACACTTACCCTTGGCATTGAAGGTATTACATCCTCCCTGGCCCCAATTCATTTCTTCCCTCGACAATATTGACGCTAGCGCTCCATGGTACTTCTCCTTGAACTCATGGATCTTTTGTGTCTACTACCACAATACCTCTTGACTCTCCCAACAAATATCTTCTTTAGTTCTATCCTTCCATCGAAAAAAATACTCACCCCAACAATTCCTGCTAATCTCGAAAATCCTATATGCCAAAATATCCTTGAACTCCAACTTTGGTCAACCAACAATCATTGTTGGGCCACGTGCGGGCTCAACTCTACCCAGGTCCTTTACGTATGCCTGACATGGTTTCAACTAACTGATGTGGAAAACAGGGTGGTAAGCTCTCATGTGAAACATAAACTCCAACTTGTAGGTGACTTCTCCAATCTTCTCAAGTATCTTGAATGAACCCTCATACCTCCACACTAATGATGGAGCCATCCCAGTTGGTGGTGTGAACTGGTTCCTGCCCAACCTGATGAATAAATGATCTCTTATGATGACCTATACATTGAATATTTCATGGTCTTCCCACTCTTTCATCCCCCCCCACTCTCTCTCACACACATATATTAAGTGTACAGAAGCCGACTCCAACTAATCCTCCCAAATCATCATGAATCCCAACATTGATTGATTCCTTCTGTAATAGCCCCGCATCACAGTGTCTAAGTTGATTGGTTGATGCCCATTCATAAACTCGAAAAAATTGTAGCTCGTCACAAAGCTCCTCTAGTAGTTGTAACTGAACCACGTTGCATCCAACAAATCTGACCAATTAGTCTAATCTGTTCGCACATAATGCCACAAGTAGTCCTCCTACATTCCATTTATTTTCTCTATATATCCATCTGTCTAAGGATGAAAGAAGGAGCTCATCAATAACTTCGTTATGATCAATTTGAACAGTGTTGTTCAAAACTTCTTGATGAACCTCATATCTCTATTCGAAACGATGTTCAATGGAAGACCCCATTACTTCATTACATGCCTGAAAAAAATCTGCCCCATTTCTTCATTACAATGCAACAACATGCCATTTTTGATTGGGGAAAACTCATTTCTACCGAAATATCATCCCAGTTATCACACTATAAAAAGGACAGAAAATTCTTTATGGCCTCTTATCTGATATTTTCTATTGTGCATTGTTGTCAATTTCTAAACTTAACCATAAGTAAGAGGGTGAATTGTGAAACAGATCCAGTTACCTTTTGGTATCAGGCATTATGGAGACATAAGACCCCTCTATTTTTCTATGAAGTTTATAATAATTTTGTTTCAGTCTTCAAAAGGCTATTGTTGGGTGAAAATACTTCAAGGATATCTGACCAAACTACCAGATTTTTAGAGAAAAAAGGAACAATAGACCAAATGGAGAATCACAGTGTCATAAGGATATTTTACTCAAAAGAGAATCCTTATTTTCTCCCGTATCATGTATATGAGAAACTATTTATTACAGAGGTGGCTAGGCAATATAACTTTTGGCTACATTTTTTCCATGAAAAAAGGAAAAAACAATTTATTCCCTTGCCATGGAAGATTGGAGAGTTCATGTTCAGAAATATAAATAAAATTGACGAATTTTCAAATCATTTCAACAATGTGAATTTAAAGTATGTTGAAAAGATCCAAGGTTTTTATCCAAACAAAATCTTTGTGGGACATATGGTTTCAATGGGTTTCAATAACTCTTTCATTCAAACTATGTTGACTGAAGAAGAAGAAGGTAAGAACCAAAGAACTTCTGTACACGATCCCAACAATATAGAAACATTACTTAGCAGTAATGATTTTTATAAACAAAGGGGAAAAGGTCCCAGTGAAAGAAGTGCTCAATCTCCAGTTGTTACTCCCAAGAATACTTCATCCAGGAGAAATGCTCCAACGACCCACCTAGTTAAAAAAGTTGTCAACAATAGTTCCAGTGGAGGGGGAGAGGATAATCCTCCCCCTGTGAAATTTGAGAGTTCACACAAGCTCCCCGTGAGAAAGAAAAGGAAAAATTTAGTGCAAGAGGAAGAATACAATCTTATAGAAAATGTTGTCCAAAATTTTTCTTTGGAGGATATGGAACTAGAAGTAGATATTGAGAAAACATTTCCTGCAATAGAACAACTGGAAAATATGGCTCAACAAAATTATTTATTGGAATTCGTTGGAAATGAGACCTTTAGTGAAGAAGAATCCTTCACTTTTCAAAGTGTTTTTTTTGATAAAGAGTCTAAAAATTTGATTGTAGAAATAAGTGACTAGAAGAATAAAAAGGGAAAGTCCCACTTAGAGGTCGACCTAAAGGATATGCGACCATCCCAAATTTCCAAAATCCATAGGGAAACCAGGGATGCACTTGACGAATCTATTGATGATTTAGAAGCTGAAAATGGCAAATTAAAGGAGAGGATCAGAGAATTGGAAACTTCCTTGATGCCTCTTTCAATCCCAACAAGTCCTTTGATAATGGTTAAACCAACTACACCCAGTATTAAATTAAAAGGGTCTTCTAGTTTGCTCACAACAGTCTGAAGTTATGTAGAGAAAAAAATTAAAAAGAGAATGTCATTGATAATAGAAGCATGAGAGGTATAAAAAAATATTGTTTCTTTCGGTTCAAGGGCACATGATTTTCATGAGTATCTCCAAGCTTATTTAAAGAATGAAGAATGATTCTACACATATGTTGTTTTTCCATTTGGGATAAAAGTCTCAAACATGACATAATTGAAAAGGAGAGAAGAGGATATGCCTTCTCCAAGTCGAATTAAACAACTGAATGCCTATTGGAAAGAAACGATCAAGAATTTGAATAACATTGTCCAAGCATGCAACAAAACCATATTAAAAAGAGAATAATTATTCAAAAAACTCACAGAGATAGATTTGGCAGGAAGCACTAAAGAGGTACAATATCCTAAGTTAATTCTCAATTCAATGTTATGAAAAAGCAACAATTTGATGAACAAGTGGAGATATTAAAGGGATTATCGGATGGAATTTTTTATGGCATAATAGAATATAATGAAGAAGAAATAGATAATTTCCTGGTTGATTATTCTATGAAAAATAAGATATTGAGGAGGCAATACATGAAATTTCTCATGACTTAAGATATTTGGAAGGCAAATTATTTAATATCAAAATCAGGGATGAAATAAATGTTGCACTAATGAAAAACTACATTGAAGATTGGTTTAAAAAAAATTTAATAAATTAACTAAAGAAGGCAAAGAAGCAGTAGTTGAGACGGTTCCTATAACCATCAATGAGGAAAATAAAAGGACATCAACATGAAAGTAAACGAGAGAGAGACCATCATAGTAAGTTTATGCTGATCACATATTGCTTTATTTATCAGTTTTTCATCCAATTACTCCGCTTCTTTGAATATAAAGGTTTAACCGAAATATGATAACTCCTTCGTGTCTTCTTTCTAGGTCTTTCTACTCTATCATCTCCCACCATCTTCTCTCCACAACTTACTTCTTGTTTATATTTTCTTTATGGTCTACGGGAGCCCCAATCCTACTCCTAAGGACACACGCATTTAAATTTCAAATCTTTGTAACAAACTTTATATTTCTCAGAAATCCCAAGAGATCTATTTCGGGATCAATTTTGACAGTGTTTTATAACTCCGAGTTTTGAGTATAAAATATTTGAGATTGATCTATCATTTTCTTTATTTCAACTCCACATGTTTATACTCTATTAAAGTTCTCTTATGCATGTATACCATTTTCTTGTATTTTTATGTGATAACAAATTTTTAGTTTAACTATGCTGGATCCGAGGAAAATTTTCTTATCTTTTTCAAATATGTGACGTGTGAGGTTCCCGATCATATCTCAGGAGCTCTCTTTAAAAACAAAAAAAATTATTTTTCTGCAACCTTTATATTTCTTTGAATATCATGGTGAACTTTCTCAAAGTCCTATATTATTTTGAAAATACAGAATTCCAAGAATATCTTGAAACATAGAGGAGTTTCACCTCTATAAAAATGCAGGGGGATTTGTATCCCCATGAGGTTTCCATTTTGTTCCTAATGGATTCAAGTGTCAACAAGCACCTATGTCAACAAACAAATGCTTGGACTGCTCTTCCATTGATGATCACTTTGACATAAACCCAACTGGTGCATGCTCTTGCCTTGGATTTCGTCCAAAGCACCGATACTTATCTTTATCGAAAGACCCTTCCATGCATCGTGCATTTCATCAAACAACCAACGACAAGTTTCATAACCCAACATGCTACTATGTTCGTACATATTCCTAGAATTCATGTGCTTCTGTCTAGCTCGGTCTGCCTCTAGAGTTACGCCCTCTGTCTCCATTTTGGGTTGTGGCCGAGTGCACTGTCCAGATTCCTTTGGACTATCCAAAACTCATCGTGGTCTATCATTGTCATTATTTTGAAAATATTTCCTTCATAAATCTGTGTGAAAAAACCAATCTCCAAATGACTTCATCCTTGCCAAGTTTCCCTCCACCTATCCATTTCTCTTCATGGTGAAGTTCACTTGGAAACCTGAACATTTTGTGTGGAGAACCAACTCTGATACCAATTGTCACGCCCTCAAAGAACTGGCATAGATCACAACAATCCACTCTTCTTGTTGACATGTGGCACCACAAACTTTTCTACTTGGTGGTGAGACCAACCCAAGCATATTGAGTCTGGAATATTCCTTCACTTAAAAAGTTATAGTAGTTAAAACAATTAACATGTTATGTGTTATTTACTTAGCACAATCAATAAACAAGCATAAAAAAAATACATAGTCTAATGTGTAAACTGAGCGACCCAACCGACCTAACACATGCTTCCTTATATACAATAGAACCAAGTGTGTAGCTTGTTTAAAATGAATTAAAATTACATGGAGTGCATGGCACACCAATAAAAACAAAATATTTCACCTTCACACCCTGTTGTTAATGCTCCTTTGGTTCTACCTTTGGCCCACACCTTGCCACGACTATCCATCACATTACACCATGATGAGTGCACTTGGTGGGAACTCCCCCAGACTATGGGAATGACCTACAAGGGCACTCGTTCATCCACTTCAAAACTCTTCTTCTTGTCGCAAATGATAAATATGCACACCTCACCAAACCCAAGTCTTGCCTAGATGCTTGATCCTATGATCTTGTCACCTAGGTAGACATTTCCTCTGACTTGTGATTTCTTTCCTTCATTTGGCATGTCTCCCATTTCCTTACTTATATGTGACTTTCCTTGGTAGATGGTCACATCCTTTGGACACATTTTTTCACAAATCTCTTTGCAAAGTGTGTGGGGTGTGTCAGTTCACCAAGCGCCCCCACACTAAGGTGTTGGGGGTTGAATGTTGGGCATGTCGGTTTTCCAAGTGCCTCACCATCTGTTCATTGTGTTGGTTAATTGGTTATGCCTACCCATTCAACACCCCATACTTCATCCTTCATGTCATTCACTTGGGCATGCCCGAGTAATTAGTGCCTTATGATTTCCCACCAAACTCAACTCTTCCCTAGTGGCACAGACCTGCCCCTCTCTTCCTTTCTCTCCTTGGGGGTTGCTATACCTCGTGGTCTAGGATCCTTTAGTCACTTGAGTCAGATCGACTCTTCAGTTCCCTGCTGGAACCCATTTCAATTTTCACATGTCCCTCTTTCTCCAAAGTGCAGGTTCTATCAAACCCACATACTCTTTCTTGGCCCCTTTGAAGAAATTTAACCATGGTGATAGCTTTTTATGCTAGGCCCCTTCTCCCATGTGACCTCGGGTTATGACCTGGGACTAAACCCTGAAAGGCGCTTCGGACTTAAGGCCTCAACATTTTCTCAACAATCAACTCCTATTATCTCTGAACTCCGAATCGACGAGAACAACTAGTGTGAGGATCGATGGTCCCCGTCACTACCTTAGATCAATGACCATGATCTGTTTCAGACTCTGATCTTCGGGAGTCTCCTCCACACTGCTCTCCTCTTTTTCTTCCTGAGAACCACTTCTCCAGAATACATGGATCTCCTCCATGTGCCCTTCTAGATTTGACGGTTCAGATTCGCTCCGCTCTTCACGACTTCACAAAGATCTCCCTTTGCTCTATGAAAATCTTTTGTAACTCTATCTCTCAGATCTCCTGATATTTCACCACCTGTCTTCTCCTGACGATGGATGTTCCCACTCAGCTTTGGGACTTCAGGACTTCGACAAGTCCTTACTCCTATGCACACTTAACACTTCACTGTCTGAGACTTGGATTGTTCTCGACCCTCTTCATTCCTTGCAACGACATAGTGCACGATGATGCTAATTCTTCTGAGCTTTTGCTGGCTCAAACCTTCGAGGTTCTCGGCTCTCCTGCATCCTTAAAGGACTTTTTGGTGCCCTCCTGGAAACTTGATTCTCTTCCTCCTGATATTATAAGATGAACTTACTTTGCCTTTGGTGAACTCCTTACGCTCGATTAATCCTTCAGACAGCTTCTCGCAACACTTGTCTAAGTACTGGCTTGGTGCACTTCTTGCTAAGGTCTCCCTCCTATTTCCTGAAATCCTTCAAATTTACCAAGGCAACTCCTTCATCCGCTCAATGCACACTTGTAGAGATTCCCTCCCTCAGAGTGTTCAGTAACTCTGGGTTTTCCTCAATTTCTCCAACACTCCAAAACATGTTGGTTCCGTGCACACTTGCACCTGCTCAATGCTCTCCTGGCGGAATTCTACATAGTGTTCAACAACTGTGTGGTACAATCACTCATGCACAGAATTTTCCTCCATGGTATTCAACAACCTCGAGATTCTCCCTTGAGTATGTGAATTATTCTGTTGTGCCCTCCTGACACGTTCTTCTCTGACTCATAAGAGTTTAGATACACACTCCTTGTGTTGGCTCACATATTTTCAACACTCTGTTGTGCACTCTGTTGGCTCACAATTTAACCTATGGTGGAGTGAATGGTTTCCATGGATACATTCCTTGATGTAGTCCGATGATGTATCTCATAGGATTATGTAACGTCCTCCTTGTTATGTCAACAATCCTCTTATAACAAGTGCAATTTTTTTTTGTTACAGGTGTGTGTGCGCGTGTAGAAAGGAAACAAACACACTTGACTCTATGTCGCCACCCGACGACTAACAAGACGCAACCACGATGATAAAAACAAGAAGACAGAAGACGCACAACAAGTAACTGCAAGCATTAACGAACATAGACATAAGGAAGAATCCATAATAATAGATTTTACTATTTCTACACAGGAAAGCAGGGCGTTTAATCTTAGTCCTCTGCTCCGGAGAGAGAGAAGGTCAGATAGGCTCCTGGCCGACTGCTTAGGCAGAAACTAGTAACCCGACGACGAACAAGACGCAAGCAAGAAGAACACAGCAAGACGACATATGACGTACCACAGTAACATCATGCGCTTAACGACGATCAAGCGATAATAAGTAAGACTGACTACCCCTCCATCCTACCCTGCAATGGTTAGGACCTCCAAGACACATAAGCAATGCTCAAGCTCAGGTTCCCATCGATTTTAAACATTTAAGGTCTCAGGGATGGAGACTATTCTGAGGAACATGGAGGTGTCTACATTCCGCACGACACCATCAATACCAAAAAAAAGGCTAAATCTACCAACATCAATGATTAACTAAGATTCGTTCAATCAACCACATTCCATTTAACCAAGGGTGAGAGTACTTCTTACTATTAACCATCATATATTAACTTTAATTAACCATGCAGTGATAATATAGCTCTAAATCAATCCATCATCATCAATATTTATTGGCGCATTAAAACATTCACTCTCTGGACATGGTGCAAGGGTTGTTAATCCAATAATCATTGATAAATCTATAATTCAAGAAAAACATTGGGATCCATCATTCATTATTACATAAATTCCTATTGCGCACAAGTCTAAAATCTAAAACTCAAATTGTGACGAGAAGTCTAATTGCACAATAGTACGATAATCATCATTCAACCATCTAGAATATGGGAATACAAGCACCTTACTTAACAACAAGGTAATCACACATCTGACCACCTGCAATATTAACACGGTAACCCACCCCTGAATGTATTTATTGCCAACTCCATAATGGAAACTAAATATATAAGCATTACTTAAACTTAAAATCATTATGACACAACCACTCTCTTTTCTTTGAGATATCATCTAAATTAATAAAATATCCTAATGATATATAATGATAATGATATATTTTTCATAAGCATTACTTAAATCTAAAA
>ML837578.1:0-15509 GCA_009831015.1 Picea engelmannii | reverse complement strand
ATATATATATATATATATATATATATATATTCAAAACTTTACATATCCACAAAAATACCAAAGCCTAAATTATGCTATCTTTCAATACTGATGTAAACTCCACTTCCAATATTCAGATTAACTTACTGAGCTAGAATGCAAAACTATTATAATTTGATATCGAATAAATATCTATGAAAAATATATCATTATTATGGTATTAGGATATTTTATTAATTTAGATGATATCTCATAAGAAAAGAGAGAGGTTGTGTCATAATGATTTTAGATTTAAGTAATGCTTATGAAAAATATATCATTATCATTATATATCATTAGGATATTTTATTAATTTAGATGATATCTCAAAGAAAAGAGAGTGGTTGTGTCATAATGCTTATATATTTAGTTTCCATTATGGAGTTGGCAATAAATACATTCAGGGGTGGGTTACCTTGTTAATATTGCAGGTGGTCAGATGTGTGATTACCTTGTTGTTAAGTAAGGTGCTTGTATTCCCATATTCTAGATGGTTGAATGATGATTATCGTACTATTGTGCAATTAGACTTCTCGTCACAATTTGAGTTTTAGATTTTAGACTTGTGCGCAATAGGAATTTATGTAATAATGAATGATGGATCCCAATTTTTTTCTTGAATTATAGATTTATCAATGATTATTGGATTAACAACCCTTGCACCATGTACAGAGAGTGAATGTTTTAATGCGCCAATAAATATTGATGATGATGGATTCATTTAGAGCTATATTATCACTGCATGGTTAATTAAAGTTAATATATGATGGTTAATAGTAAGAAGTACTCTCACCCTTGGTTAAATGGAATGTGGTTGATTGAACGAATCTTAGTTAATCATTAATGTTGGTAGATTTAGCCTTTTTTTTGGTATTGATGGTGTCGTGTGGAATGTAGACACCTCCATGTTCCTCAGAATAGTCGCCAGCCCTGAGACCTTAAATGTTTAAAATCGATGGGAACCTGAGCTTGAGCATTGCTTATGTGTCTTGGAGGTCCTAACCATTGCAGGGTAGGATGGAGGGGTAGTCGGTCTTACTTATTATCGCTTGATCGTCGTTAAGCGCATGTTGTTATTGTGGTACGTCATATGTCGTCTTGTTGTGTTCTTCTTGCTTGCGTCTTGTTCTTCGTCGGGTTACTAGTTTCTGCCTGAGCAGTCGGCCAGGAGCCTATCTGACCTTCTCTCTCTCCGGAGTAGAGGACTAAGATTAAACGCCCTGCTTTCCTGTGTAGAAATAGTAAAATCTATTATTATGGATTCTTCCTTATGTCTATGGTCGTTAATGCTTGCAGTTACTTGTTGTGTGCCTTCTGTCTTCTTGTTTTGATCATCGTGGTTGCGTCTTTTTAGTCGTCGGGTGGCGACGTAGATTCAAGTGTGTTTGTTTCCTTTCTACACACGCACACACACCTGTAACAAAAAAAAATTGCACTTGTTATAAGAGGATTGTTGACATAACAAGGAGGACGTTACATAATCCTATGAGATACATCATCGGACTACATCAAGGAATGTATCCATGGAAACCATTCACTCCACCATAGGTTAAATTGTGAGCCAACAGAGTGCACAACAGAGTGTTGAAAATATGTGAGCCAACACAAGGAGTGTGTATCTAAACTCTTATGAGTCAGAGAAGAACGTGTCAGGAGGGCACAACAGAATAATTCACATACTCAAGGGAGAATCTCGAGGTTGTTGAATACCATGGAGGAAAATTCTGTGCATGAGTGATTGTACCACACAGTTGTTGAACACTATGTAGAATTCCGCCAGGAGAGCATTGAGCAGGTGCAAGTGTGCACGGAACCAACATGTTTTGGAGTGTTGGAGAAATTGAGGAAAACCCAGAGTTACTGAACACTCTGAGGGAGGGAATCTCTACAAGTGTGCATTGAGCGGATGAAGGAGTTGCCTTGGTAAATTTGAAGGATTTCAGGAAATAGGAGGGAGACCTTAGCAAGAAGTGCACCAAGCCAGTACTTAGACAAGTGTTGCGAGAAGCTGTCTGAAGGATTAATCGAGCGTAAGGAGTTCACCAAAGGCAAAGTAAGTTCATCTTATAATATCAGGAGGAAGAGAATCAAGTTTCCAGGAGGGCACCAAAAAGTCCTTTAAGGATGCAGGAGAGCCGAGAACCTCGAAGGTTTGAGCCAGCAAAAGCTCAGAAGAATTAGCATCATCGTGCACTATGTCGTTGCAAGGAATGAAGAGGGTCGAGAACAATCCAAGTCTCAGACAGTGAAGTGTTAAGTGTGCATAGGAGTAAGGACTTGTCGAAGTCCTGAAGTCCCAAAGCTGAGTGGGAACATCCATCGTCAGGAGAAGACAGGTGGTGAAATATCAGGAGATCTGAGAGATAGAGTTACAAAAGATTTTCATAGAGCAAAGGGAGATCTTTGTGAAGTCGTGAAGAGCGGAGCGAATCTGAACCGTCAAATCTAGAAGGGCACATGGAGGAGATCCATGTATTCTGGAGAAGTGGTTCTCAGGAAGAAAAAGAGGAGAGCAGTGTGGAGGAGACTCCCGAAGATCAGAGTCTGAAACAGATCATGGTCATTGATCTAAGGTAGTGACGGGGACCATCGATCCTCACACTAGTTGTTCTCGTCGATTCGGAGTTCAGAGATAATAGGAGTTGATTGTTGAGAAAATGTTGAGGCCTTAAGTCCGAAGCGCCTTTCAGGGTTTAGTCCCAGGTCATAACCCGAGGTCACATGGGAGAAGGGGCCTAGCATAAAAAGCTATCACCATGGTTAAATTTCTTCAAAGGGGCCAAGAAAGAGTATGTGGGTTTGATAGAACCTGCACTTTGGAGAAAGAGGGACATGTGAAAATTGAAATGGGTTCCAGCAGGGAACTGAAGAGTCGATCTGACTCAAGTGACTAAAGGATCCTAGACCACGAGGTATAGCAACCCCCAAGGAGAGAAAGGAAGAGAGGGGCAGGTCTGTGCCACTAGGGAAGAGTTGAGTTTGGTGGGAAATCATAAGGCACTAATTACTCGGGCATGCCCAAGTGAATGACATGAAGGATGAAGTATGGGGTGTTGAATGGGTAGGCATAACCAATTAACCAACACAATGAACAGATGGTGAGGCACTTGGAAAACCGACATGCCCAACATTCAACCCCCAACACCTTAGTGTGGGGGCGCTTGGTGAACTGACACACCCCACACACTTTGCAAAGAGATTTGTGAAAAAATGTGTCCAAAGGATGTGACCATCTACCAAGGAAAGTCACATATAAGTAAGGAAATGGGAGACATGCCAAATGAAGGAAAGAAATCACAAGTCAGAGGAAATGTCTACCTAGGTGACAAGATCATAGGATCAAGCATCTAGGCAAGACTTGGGTTTGGTGAGGTGTGCATATTTATCATTTGCGACAAGAAGAAGAGTTTTGAAGTGGATGAACGAGTGCCCTTGTAGGTCATTCCCATAGTCTGGGGGAGTTCCCACCAAGTGCACTCATCATGGTGTAATGTGATGGATAGTCGTGGCAAGGTGTGGGCCAAAGGTAGAACCAAAGGAGCATTAACAACAGGGTGTGAAGGTGAAATATTTTGTTTTTATTGGTGTGCCATGCACTCCATGTAATTTTAATTCATTTTAAACAAGCTACACACTTGGTTCTATTGTATATAAGGAAGCATGTGTTAGGTCGGTTGGGTCGCTCAGTTTACACATTAGACTATGTATTTTTTTTATGCTTGTTTATTGATTGTGCTAAGTAAATAACACATAACATGTTAATTGTTTTAACTACTATAACTTTTTAAGTGAAGGAATATTCCAGACTCAATATGCTTGGGTTGGTCTCACCACCAAGTAGAAAAGTTTGTGGTGCCACATGTCAACAAGAAGAGTGGATTGTTGTGATCTATGCCAGTTCTTTGAGGGCGTGACAATTGGTATCAGAGTTGGTTCTCCACACAAAATGTTCAGGTTTCCAAGTGAACTTCACCATGAAGAGAAATGGATAGGTGGAGGGAAACTTGGCAAGGATGAAGTCATTTGGAGATTGGTTTTTTCACACAGATTTATGAAGGAAATATTTTCAAAATAATGACAATGATAGACCACGATGAGTTTTGGATAGTCCAAAGGAATCTGGACAGTGCACTCGGCCACAACCCAAAATGGAGACAGAGGGCGTAACTCTAGAGGCAGACCGAGCTAGACAGAAGCACATGAATTCTAGGAATATGTACGAACATAGTAGCATGTTGGGTTATGAAACTTGTCGTTGGTTGTTTGATGAAATGCACGATGCATGGAAGGGTCTTTCGATAAAGATAAGTATCGGTGCTTTGGACGAAATCCAAGGCAAGAGCATGCACCAGTTGGGTTTATGTCAAAGTGATCATCAATGGAAGAGCAGTCCAAGCATTTGTTTGTTGACATAGGTGCTTGTTGACACTTGAATCCATTAGGAACAAAATGGAAACCTCATGGGGATACAAATCCCCCTGCATTTTTATAGAGGTGAAACTCCTCTATGTTTCAAGATATTCTTGGAATTCTGTATTTTCAAAATAATATAGGACTTTGAGAAAGTTCACCATGATATTCAAAGAAATATAAAGGTTGCAGAAAAATAATTTTTTTTGTTTTTAAAGAGAGCTCCTGAGATATGATCGGGAACCTCACACGTCACATATTTGAAAAAGATAAGAAAATTTTCCTCGGATCCAGCATAGTTAAACTAAAAATTTGTTATCACATAAAAATACAAGAAAATGGTATACATGCATAAGAGAACTTTAATAGAGTATAAACATGTGGAGTTGAAATAAAGAAAATGATAGATCAATCTCAAATATTTTATACTCAAAACTCGGAGTTATAAAACACTGTCAAAATTGATCCCGAAATAGATCTCTTGGGATTTCTGAGAAATATAAAGTTTGTTACAAAGATTTGAAATTTAAATGCGTGTGTCCTTAGGAGTAGGATTGGGGCTCCCGTAGACCATAAAGAAAATATAAACAAGAAGTAAGTTGTGGAGAGAAGATGGTGGGAGATGATAGAGTAGAAAGACCTAGAAAGAAGACACGAAGGAGTTATCATATTTCGGTTAAACCTTTATATTCAAAGAAGCGGAGTAATTGGATGAAAAACTGATAAATAAAGCAATATGTGATCAGCATAAACTTACTATGATGGTCTCTCTCTCGTTTACTTTCATGTTGATGTCCTTTTATTTTCCTCATTGATGGTTATAGGAACCGTCTCAACTACTGCTTCTTTGCCTTCTTTAGTTAATTTATTAAATTTTTTTTAAACCAATCTTCAATGTAGTTTTTCATTAGTGCAACATTTATTTCATCCCTGATTTTGATATTAAATAATTTGCCTTCCAAATATCTTAAGTCATGAGAAATTTCATGTATTGCCTCCTCAATATCTTATTTTTCATAGAATAATCAACCAGGAAATTATCTATTTCTTCTTCATTATATTCTATTATGCCATAAAAAATTCCATCCGATAATCCCTTTAATATCTCCACTTGTTCATCAAATTGTTGCTTTTTCATAACATTGAATTGAGAATTAACTTAGGATATTGTACCTCTTTAGTGCTTCCTGCCAAATCTATCTCTGTGAGTTTTTTGAATAATTATTCTCTTTTTAATATGGTTTTGTTGCATGCTTGGACAATGTTATTCAAATTCTTGATCGTTTCTTTCCAATAGGCATTCAGTTGTTTAATTCGACTTGGAGAAGGCATATCCTCTTCTCTCCTTTTCAATTATGTCATGTTTGAGACTTTTATCCCAAATGGAAAAACAACATATGTGTAGAATCATTCTTCATTCTTTAAATAAGCTTGGAGATACTCATGAAAATCATGTGCCCTTGAACCGAAAGAAACAATATTTTTTTATACCTCTCATGCTTCTATTATCAATGACATTCTCTTTTTAATTTTTTTCTCTACATAACTTCAGACTGTTGTGAGCAAACTAGAAGACCCTTTTAATTTAATACTGGGTGTAGTTGGTTTAACCATTATCAAAGGACTTGTTGGGATTGAAAGAGGCATCAAGGAAGTTTCCAATTCTCTGATCCTCTCCTTTAATTTGCCATTTTCAGCTTCTAAATCATCAATAGATTCGTCAAGTGCATCCCTGGTTTCCCTATGGATTTTGGAAATTTGGGATGGTCGCATATCCTTTAGGTCGACCTCTAAGTGGGACTTTCCCTTTTTATTCTTCTAGTCACTTATTTCTACAATCAAATTTTTAGACTCTTTATCAAAAAAAACACTTTGAAAAGTGAAGGATTCTTCTTCACTAAAGGTCTCATTTCCAACGAATTCCAATAAATAATTTTGTTGAGCCATATTTTCCAGTTGTTCTATTGCAGGAAATGTTTTCTCAATATCTACTTCTAGTTCCATATCCTCCAAAGAAAAATTTTGGACAACATTTTCTATAAGATTGTATTCTTCCTCTTGCACTAAATTTTTCCTTTTCTTTCTCACGGGGAGCTTGTGTGAACTCTCAAATTTCACAGGGGGAGGATTATCCTCTCCCCCTCCACTGGAACTATTGTTGACAACTTTTTTAACTAGGTGGGTCGTTGGAGCATTTCTCCTGGATGAAGTATTCTTGGGAGTAACAACTGGAGATTGAGCACTTCTTTCACTGGGACCTTTTCCCCTTTGTTTATAAAAATCATTACTGCTAAGTAATGTTTCTATATTGTTGGGATCGTGTACAGAAGTTCTTTGGTTCTTACCTTCTTCTTCTTCAGTCAACATAGTTTGAATGAAAGAGTTATTGAAACCCATTGAAACCATATGTCCCACAAAGATTTTGTTTGGATAAAAACCTTGGATCTTTTCAACATACTTTAAATTCACATTGTTGAAATGATTTGAAAATTCGTCAATTTTATTTATATTTCTGAACATGAACTCTCCAATCTTCCATGGCAAGGGAATAAATTGTTTTTTCCTTTTTTCATGGAAAAAATGTAGCCAAAAGTTATATTGCCTAGCCACCTCTGTAATAAATAGTTTCTCATATACATGATACGGGAGAAAATAAGGATTCTCTTTTGAGTAAAATATCCTTATGACACTGTGATTCTCCATTTGGTCTATTGTTCCTTTTTTCTCTAAAAATCTGGTAGTTTGGTCAGATATCCTTGAAGTATTTTCACCCAACAATAGCCTTTTGAAGACTGAAACAAAATTATTATAAACTTCATAGAAAAATAGAGGGGTCTTATGTCTCCATAATGCCTGATACCAAAAGGTAACTGGATCTGTTTCACAATTCACCCTCTTACTTATGGTTAAGTTTAGAAATTGACAACAATGCACAATAGAAAATATCAGATAAGAGGCCATAAAGAATTTTCTGTCCTTTTTATAGTGTGATAACTGGGATGATATTTCGGTAGAAATGAGTTTTCCCCAATCAAAAATGGCATGTTGTTGCATTGTAATGAAGAAATGGGGCAGATTTTTTTCAGGCATGTAATGAAGTAATGGGGTCTTCCATTGAACATCGTTTCGAATAGAGATATGAGGTTCATCAAGAAGTTTTGAACAACACTGTTCAAATTGATCATAACGAAGTTATTGATGAGCTCCTTCTTTCATCCTTAGACAGATGGATATATAGAGAAAATAAATGGAATGTAGGAGGACTACTTGTGGCATTATGTGCGAACAGATTAGACTAATTGGTCAGATTTGTTGGATGCAACGTGGTTCAGTTACAACTACTAGAGGAGCTTTGTGACGAGCTACAATTTTTTCGAGTTTATGAATGGGCATCAACCAATCAACTTAGACACTGTGATGCGGGGCTATTACAGAAGGAATCAATCAATGTTGGGATTCATGATGATTTGGGAGGATTAGTTGGAGTCGGCTTCTGTACACTTAATATATGTGTGTGAGAGAGAGTGGGGGGGGATGAAAGAGTGGGAAGACCATGAAATATTCAATGTATAGGTCATCATAAGAGATCATTTATTCATCAGGTTGGGCAGGAACCAGTTCACACCACCAACTGGGATGGCTCCATCATTAGTGTGGAGGTATGAGGGTTCATTCAAGATACTTGAGAAGATTGGAGAAGTCACCTACAAGTTGGAGTTTATGTTTCACATGAGAGCTTACCACCCTGTTTTCCACATCAGTTAGTTGAAACCATGTCAGGCATACGTAAAGGACCTGGGTAGAGTTGAGCCCGCACGTGGCCCAACAATGATTGTTGGTTGACCAAAGTTGGAGTTCAAGGATATTTTGGCATATAGGATTTTCGAGATTAGCAGGAATTGTTGGGGTGAGTATTTTTTTCGATGGAAGGATAGAACTAAAGAAGATATTTGTTGGGAGAGTCAAGAGGTATTGTGGTAGTAGACACAAAAGATCCATGAGTTCAAGGAGAAGTACCATGGAGCGCTAGCGTCAATATTGTCGAGGGAAGAAATGAATTGGGGCCAGGGAGGATGTAATACCTTCAATGCCAAGGGTAAGTGTGCACCCCCTAAGCATGCACAATACCCAACGACGACTAACCCAATGATCGAGAAAGGCGCCTAGCTCATGCAATAGGAGCTTCGTCTATTGCCCTGGGTGAGTTAAGGCACCTTCAACACCTCGGAAAGACAAGTTCGGGTGTTTGGTTGGGTCAACACACCCATGTTGTGGGATGCCACACCCAAGACTTGGTCGATGAAGAGTTGATTTCAGTGTGCAATCATGGGGCGTTGGTTGGATAGGCACACCTAAGTGAATGACATGAAGGATGAAGTATGGGACATGGGATGGGCAGGCATGCCCAACTAAATGGCACAATGGGAAAACGTTGAGGCGCTCGACAGACTGACATGTCTAGCATTCAATCCTCGGCACCTTGATGTGGGGGCACTCAGTGAACCGATGTGCCCAACACACTTTGCAAAGAGGATTTGTGAAACGATGCATCCAAAGGACATGACCATCTACCAAGGAAAGTCGCATATAAATCAGGCAAGGGGAGACATACCAAATAAATGAAAGAAATAACAATTCAACAAGGCAGGGGACACGTCCATCTAGGTGACAGGATCGTAGGATGAATCATTTGAGCGAGACTTGGGTTCAGTAAAGCGCGCATCTCTATGGTTCACGATAGGAAGAGGAGTTTAAAAGTAGACGAATGAGTGCCCTAGCAAGTCGCTCCCACGTTCTAATGGGGCACCTAGCATGTGCACTCGGCTTGGTGTAATGTGACGGAGGGTTGCGGGTAATAGAACATATCTGCAAGACATTATATCAAACTTATTTTTTTAATCTTTACTTTCATTATTTATTAAATACACACATAAATTTATAGTTTTTTATTAAAAATAATTAAATTACTATATTTTACATAAAAAGCAATAATATTATTAATATAAAAGTTTGATTTAGATATTTATTAATATTATTAATATAAAAGTTTGATTTGGATATTTACATTTTACATAATAAGCAATAATATTATTAATATAAAAGTTTGATTTGGATATTTATTTTTAGGTATAACTTTTAAAGTACAAACTCACCATCAATAATAACAAAATACAATCGTGGATAAATATTTTGTGGCACTTGTTAGTAAGGGAAAATTGTTCTTTATTTTTATTTTTTTTCAAATCAAGGAAGTTGTTATTATTATTATTTTATTTGTATTATAATAATTTAAAGTTATTATTATTATAATAATTGTAAGTTATTATTATTATTTAATATTTATTATAATAATTGCAAGGACATTGGCAACACTTTGGAGTTGTTTTTAAGTTCCTTTCTTATCATTGCAGAATTTCTATAATTTGGAGTGAGTGCATTTTTTAATTCATTTCCTATCATTGCAAACTTTTGATAATTTGGACATAGAATCCTAAGAGAAGTAATAGTGAATGAATTAAGTCAGTAACAATGAATAAAACTTAAATGATGAAGATTACTACTTTAGACAAAACGTTTTCAAATGGATAACTAAAAAACATGAAATGTTGTCATGCTATAGATGAAAGTTTTGCAGTTTCTTTATTTTTCCCATGTGAGAATCAACCTACGTTGGAACTTGACAACAATCAATTCAATTGTTTTTTTATTGTGAGAATCAATTTTTATTGACACCAATCAATTCAAATATCATTGTGATTGTATTAATGGTTTAATCAAATTTAATTCAATTAACTTTCTTTTTATAAAATTTGGTAAACAAAATTGATTTGTTCAAAATAAAGGTAATTCCTCATAGAATGCCTATGATTAAAATTTTATGATATCTACTATATATTGTCTTAAAAAAATGTAAAATTGTTCAGCATACTTAATAGGTTTGGTTGGACTTTGAACCCTTTTACGAGACTACAGTTGTGTGCAATGGTAGGTAAACAATAATAATAAGTTTTACGTGTAGTGGTGGTCAACAAAAAAAAATAATAATTTATAATAATATATTCCTCTGACAAGTCACCAATTACCATTGACATCATCATCGCTCAATTATGGTGTATATACACGAAGTGGCGATATCACATAAAATAAAAGTGGCATGCTCCAAAGGTCGTAGTATAAACGTTTTACATTTTGGTTCTTCTTCGGGGATAGCTTGATTGTTGGGATCTATCCATAGATCAAGTGAGATCCTAGCAATGGCCTACAATTATCACTTCTACATAGGGACCACCATATCAATTTGGCCAAAGCGAGTCATCAGAAGTCTTGTCTTGTTTTGTAAATGGACAAATGACATGCCTAGAGCATTTGGTACAGACATGGTATCATTTTGTCCAGAGCAACCTATTGCAGGAGGTCCCATCTCATTTTGTACATGGGCTATTGAGGTTGCAAGAATGTTATCTAAAGCAGGCATTAAATATGTTAACAGTGGTAAATCTTGAGAAATGAAGGTGGATTTTGATGGGTTCACATCTAATTGAGGGACCATATATGTTTGGGGAGAGCCAGTTATCAAAGAAGGTTTGACCTCCACTTGTCCTTCTATGTAAATATCATCATATAAAATGTTGAAATAATACTCATAGGGATCAATTTCGAACTCAAGGGATCCTTTGCGGGTCGATATATTTTTGTTTCCATCAAAATATATTGATGCCTCCTCTGGAATGCCACAATCCAAGGAGCTTCAAGGCCCTCTGTTTATTAATTAAATAGCGGTATCTACAGCATCCGCCAAAAACTATAAGGGAAACCTTGCATGCAATCACATACTCCTTGCATGCTCCATGATTGTCATGTTCATCCTTTCTGACACACTGTTTTATTGTGGTGTTCCTAGAACTATCTTCTCTCTACAAATCCCATGGTATGAAAAGTAATCATCAAAATCATTTTTGCAATATTAACCTCCATTGTCTAATCTGAGAAACTTCAACTTTTTTCCTATCTCATTCTCAACCAAAGCTTTCCATTTCTTAAAATTGTCAAAAATATCAGATTTTTGTTGAATGCAATAAACCCAATATTTTCTAGTTGCATCATCAATAAAAGTAACATAATAAAAAGAGTCACCAAGAGATGTTACCTGAGTTGGTTCCCATACATATGTATCACAAGCTCTAACTTTTCACTTTTATTTTCCTTTCCAACTATGAGAAATTTGACTCTCTTATGTTTTCCATAAACACGGTGCTTACAGAAATTCAAATCAATTTGTTTAAGATCTGGAAACAAATTCCTTTTGTGAAGTATATGCATCCCCTTCTCACTCATGTGACCAAGCCTATGATGCTAAACTATTGTATCCACTCATGTATAAGCTAAAGATATAGAAGAGTTAGTATTACCAGTACATAAATACAATGTACCTACCTTCTCTTTTTTTGCTATCACTAGTGATCCTTTGGTGACCTTCCACACCTTATCTGTAAATGTAGATATACAACCTTCACTTTACAACTTCTTGTTGAAATCATATTTTTTCTTATATTTGGAACATGTCTCACCTCTTTCAGTGACCATTGGTTTCCATTCTTTTGCTTTATTTTTACCTTGCCCATTCCAACAATTTTACATGGTGCATCATCACCCAAATGAACCTATCCAACATCAACTTGAACATAATATTGGAAATATTTTCTATGGGGTGTAACAAGAAATGAAGCCCCTGAATCTACCACCCAAGATTCAATAATATTATCTAAATAAAGAATCAAAGCATCTTGTAACACATCACCTGTTACGTTTGCTTCCTGATTTTTTTTCTTATTGTCCATCTCTTTGTTCTTTGGAACTATGTAGTCTTTCTTCAGATGTCCTTTCTTCCCACAATTCCAGCACTCTATCTTTCCTAGTCTGGATTTGTATTTTCCCTTCCTATAATTCTCACGATTCCCTGGACTATTTCATCTTTCCTTTTTTCTTACTCGCTTCTCCATGATAAATGCATTACTTGTTGTCTCACATGTTCTTTTCCATATCATTACTTCGCTAAGGATAACACCAATAACATCATCAAATTTTAGAGTGTTTGAACCAGAGACTGAATTGCTTACAGCCATGACCAAGTCGTTCCAGCTTTCTGGCAATGAGCAAAAGATTAGAAGATCCCTTAACTCATCATCAAAGGTCACTTTTATAGAACTTAGTTGATTAGTAATCATATTAAATTCATTTAAAATATATGAAACAGACCCACCTTCTAACATATTCATACTAAATAATTTCTTCATTATAAATACATTTTTAGAAGCTAAGGATTTTTCATATAGTTTAGCCAACCTATTCATCATATCCTTCATTTTATTTTCTTTAGAAATATTGAAAGCCATTGATGCTTCCAAGCACATTCGTATCGTTCCTAGTGCCTTTCTGTCAAGAACCTCCCATTCTTCGTCCATCATGGTCGTCGGCTTCTTTTTTATTTCACCCAATGGTAGGAATAGATCCTTCTGATATAAATAATTTTCCATTTTCATCTTCCATAGCTGGTATTTTTGGTCATTAAGTTTCTTGACCCTAAATTTTCCATCTTCCTCCATTGCTCCCACTTGAACCAAGAACCTTCTTTTCCTGCAAGTTACCTTTGGCTCTGATACTAGTTGTTAAAAAAATAGGATAGTGGAGAAATAAAATAAAACAAATGCGGAAATAAAACATAAAAGATACACAATACAATAGAGAAACATATATATGTGTTTCACCCAGTGTGGGCTAAGTCCACTAGATAAATTTCTAGGTCCTTCATTTTTATTATCTAGCAAAGATGAAAGGATACAACCTACAACACACCCGTTGTAACTTCTTCTTCTTTCTCTCACAGTCTCCTCTCTCATAATAAAATATTCTCTATCACACTCATTCACGATAAAATCCCCCCATACATAAAAGAGGGTTTCCTTCTAGGTAAAATATCCCTAACATAACTTCAATCATCATAGTTGTGACCTTATAATGAACGGTCCATATTGACTACAAAATTACAATATTTTACAAGGAAAGTTTTCCCAAAATTTCAATTCGAGGGAATTGCCCACGAACCCCCCACTAGATGAGGACTCCATTAATTTTTTTCTCCCCCCCTAGAACCCCTTGACAACAATAGTGGGGGGTAAATCCATCCCACACCCCCCATCGGTAAATTGAATCCAAACATGGCTGAAACAAACCTCTAAATCAGGAAGATAATCAGGCTCCACAAACAACACTTCACATAAAGAATGAATTCAAAAAGGTAATGACACCAAGAATACCTACTATGGAAAGGTATGAATATCTCTTTCTTAGTAACTACTTTTCATGCAAAAATTTTGGACATAAGGCAATAGACTGCAGAGCATATCCAAGAAATGACCAAAGAAGAAATGGAGGCATGTACAGTGATCCTAGAAATAACTATGTGAATAACAAAGTCAAAAATCTTGTTGACAACAAAAATAGAAATCATTTGCTCCATTGTTTCACTACGATATTGAATTTTATAAATGCCATAATTTTGGACACAAATCTCAAGATTGAAAAAGTTATACATAGGCCCCTATTGACAAAAAAATTGTTGTCATCAATACCATCAAAGTATGGAGGAATAAACAAGAGAAGAGTTCTCGGGAAGAATGTGATCTAGAAATGCATGTTCAAAACAAAGAAATTTATTGGTACATAGATAATGGATGCTCAAGGCATATCACTGGCGATTAAAAAAAAAAAATTATGCTAAATAGAGAGAAGGGAGGAAGTGTTTCATTTGGAGATAATAAATCTGCCAAGATAATTGGGAAAGGTAAAGTCAGCCTTGGAAGTCAAAAGGCCACATGATCAGGTGATCAAATTTTTCTCAAAAATTCAAAGTGCTCGGAATCGCTTCAAATCGGACGAGAGCGTAGACCTCATCGTTGCAAACCCAACGCAACTCGTTTGGGTTCAAATGGACGTCGGGAGCGAGAGATATCGCGTTCTGTTCAAAATGGCAAACAAGCAAAAAAGGGATGCTGACTATACAAGTCCGTACAGTCTGTACGGATGATGACATGGTAGACCATACGGATGATGTGGCAGATCATACGTTGACGTGGTAGACAGTTGGCATATTGTGTGTTTTATTGGTAGCAAATGGGAATGCAACACGTGGCCCAATCACAGGCCACCACGTGTCACTTGTTTATTTGTTAAAACTTTGCACTCAACAGGAGTCGACCCCATGACCTCTGTGGCAAGGGAAAAGCTTTGGGAAAGGCCGCCCAACCGGATCGCCCACGTTTGTTCCTTGATATATATGTGTTAAACATTGTATATAACGTTGTTATATTGTATATATGGGCATGGACCAAACCGGGCCGGGGCTAAGCCCCGGCCCATGGTCATGTGTTATGTTATATGCGACCAGCACTACGGCGTAACCATATATTGTAACCCATATATTGTAATTGTTTGATATGTGCACGTGGTTTACCATGTGACCATTGTATTAATGCGTGTGGGTTTTAACATACAATTCCAACAGTTATATAATGTTTATCCCTATTGTGTGTTGGCGCGGTCATATGACTGCCATGTGCCCACGAGCCTTGGTGGTTAGGGCCAGCGCGCAAATGGTTCAACAGTTTGGACCGATGGTGCGGTTGCGCCCAGTTCCAGGTTTTCATGCTTTAAATTGTGTGTGGGATAGGTTGAGCCAAGAGAGGTGCATTTTGTAGTTGCAGAGACAGCAAGATTGAAGGGGAGACTTCAAGGAAGTCTAACTTCTTCATTTTTTGGCCAAACGAGGTGCCGAAAAAGCCCAGCTAGGGGTTTTTGGACGTTTTGAAGCCATTGGAGCAAGCTATTGGTCATTTTGAGCATTGTAAAGCATGTTTTGAGCACTTTGAGCAAATCATACTAATGATCCATTGGAAGATGGACCAGGAGATGTAGCCCAAGAGAGGGGTGAACTCCTTTATCATTTGTTGTGTTAAGTGTTTTATGTTCATTGATTATGTTGCTATTTATATGCATCTTGAATGAGTAAATCCTATTAATAATTT
>ML837577.1:4045-19270 GCA_009831015.1 Picea engelmannii | reverse complement strand
TAAGAAGGTTATAACAATCAAATATGACACATACCATGATACCTCGGACCAATTACCTCATGGAGCAAGAGTTCTCTCCGATGCAAGCCCAGGCCGGTGGTGATGGAAACTGCTACTGCTGACAGGACAAATCTGACGAAGAATAAGAAAGATGGGCCCTCCAGGGCCATGCTCAAGTCAATCCCGCTCTCGGTACTCCATATCTAGGACCATGTGGGCCTCGAGACATGATCTCCTAGTTATCACTAGATATCGGGGATGACAGGTTCTTCAGGTCGAGTTTTCCAGCTGGTAGCGGTTACCGTATTTCTCCGGAATCGCACATTTTTGCCGATCTATCCGTGCATGCATCAGATCGGCTATCTTCTTATGATCACGGGTATTTTTTTGTTATTCAATTGTATTCCAGTACATATCCAGGAGATCTGACTGACGTCTAGATTCTATATTTCTAGTAGGCTATTGTATTTCCATGCTTGAACCGTTTTTATTCATGATATTGAGCAGTTAACATTTTATACTCTTGCATGCACCCTTATATGATTATTAAACATTAAATATGCAACATGCACATGTAATAACCAACATGCACCTGCAATAACCAACATGCAACCACAATAACCGAAGAACATCTCAAACACACGGCTAAAACGCATCCAGAAACCCCCAGTGTATCAGATCTGCACGCCAGAGCATTAGAACAATAGCGAATATCTTGATCAACCGGATCGGGGATATTTCAAAAAACCTAGCTATACTTGATGGAATTCCACGAAATTTCGCGTGCTGTCTTACATGGTCATTTACAACATTCCTAAACACTAGCTACCTAGGAATGACTTCATTAGAATGCCTTTCACCACTTTGGAGGATTTATTGGGTGGGAGTGAAAAACTCAGGGGAGATTAACCCGGCTGGTTAGGCCACATTAACCTCCTGAGGATAAAAAACACTCAGCGAAAGGAACTCTCCTAATGAAGAAACCCTAAGGAAACTGACCTAACATGATCCATGTAGACCTATTTCATTATAAACCCGTGCAGGGGTGTAGTAATCCCGCTTACAAAACTGTGTGCTAGAGTAAAAAATGCCATGTAGAACCAATTAGTCTTCGACATGTTTGCATCTGTTGATGCATATCTTCATGGTACATGGAGTTGATCCCCTAGTTGAAGAGGCGGTCAACAAGGCCCACTACCTTCTGGAATCCCACTGATGTGGTGGATTCCATGTGCAAAACTGTGACCATCTATGGTGGTGAGTGGGTTTTCCATCTATGCAAAGGGTATTGTTGGTGACATAGTCTCTCAGAACTCCATATCTGCAACCTAAGGGCCTCGAGACATCATCTCCTTAGTTATCCACAAAATAGGGATAACATCTAGCTCCTACTTGGGGACATGTGGTCATCATAGAGTGCATGAGAAACACAACATCTCCTAGTAGACCTGTGCATGCAAGGAAACATCAAACTGTCAAGTGCAGAATGGCCTACTCATCCTTGTTCTTATATGATGATAATCAGAACCCACTGAACTAGAAAAAGAAAATTTTGACATTTTTTCAAAAAATTCTAAACTAAGCATGAAATCAATATGCAAGTAGAGTAAAATGAAAATGAAATGCCACTAAACTAGTATGAGCAATCAAGATGCAAAATGCAGGGAATCAAAATGACTTACCTACTTAACTGGGGCACGGGCCCTAAAGAACTCATGTGACCTGGATGTGCAGATGGAGAAGAGACCCATCTAATGGTAAAGACATCTTTCTCCCATCTAATGCTGACAGATAGTGCCTTTCTTTCTCAGACTTCTTCTTGATGATGTAAGGGCCAAGCCATGAATTTATATATTTCTATTCATATATGGGCTTGCCCTTCCTTCTTGTTGCCATCCTTATACACACTTGCAAACGTGAGCTAAGTCCAACTCACTTAGTGTGTCCTTGGAGACACAATGCATAGGTTCAAAGCCCACTGTCACCTCGACTTGAACCTCTTTCATCTAGGCTTACTCCTAGGGAAGCCAAGGGGGTTAGACCCTAGTTACTAGATGAAGTTTAAAGTTAAATTCTAGGAGTTGATTTTAGTTGATTAAGGTTTGGGGGAATCTAACCTATATACAAAAGCAACAATGCAAAGTGCAAGTCTTTCAATGCAAAAGAAGTCCTTTCCCTAATTCTTCTAAGACTAGTGCCTATAATTGAGCAAGGGGTCAACTACATTTAAGGGAGATTAGATTTTACAAATATTTCAACAATAGATACAAAGAATGATAAATACAAGATTACAAGATTAGATTAGACACAAAAGAATACAAGAACTAAAGATCCACAAAGTTACAATTGAAAGATACAACAATGAAGATACAAGATATATAAATGATACAAGCAAGATAACTAACCAAATACTAACTTGTTAAGATACTTAATGTGCAGGTAAAAGAGATGTGCTCAAAGGAAATACAACCATAACACACAAGCCAACTTACCCAAACAAGAGTGCCTCCACGGGATGCGCAACTCAAGGGGAAGCCTTCAATGGCATACACAACAACAAGCACCAACAAAGAAGAAGCCTCTAAGGGATGTGTTATCGCACAGTTTGTAGCTAGGAAAAGGCTATACGATTGAAGGCCAAATTGGCGTAACAGGAACCTGTCCCACCCAATGTCACCACGATGGGATGGTTCTTTCTCTTTAGGGAGGTGAGGCCCAAGGGAGACGTCCCCGGTGACCTAAGGTTTTAAAGAGGCTAAAGGATAATCAAACAATGACAAGTTTCCCCCTTCACAGATCACCACCGATCAGATGTTCCTAGCTAAACAGCCAATAATAAAGTAAATCCCCAATGAAGAACACCTGCCTGGAACAAGACAACAACAAACAGATATATGCAAGCTATATTTCAATGGGTTAGTACTTCAAAAGACTATCTGATAAATATATATAAGCAATTGGCAATAAATGTTGACGAAGTCAATGTTTATAAATAGTAAATGAAAAATATAACACTTCACCAATAAATATTGGAACGATGTGGCATTCAATGTAACCAATCAACACTTCATTTAATAAATGATTTAAACCACCATTCAATTGCTCATAAAGTAAAACCTTCCTGCATTAAAGATGAAATATCCAATGATGACGTCGGCAACTTAGGGTTAGTAGGGTTAGTGTAGTTAGGGTTTCAATTCAAAAAGTTTGAGAGTGTTTAGATCCAATCCTACTTCAAGGTTTGAGGCTTTAGATCAGTGCCTTAGGGTTTAATGGAGTCAAAAATGAAGGACAGAAGAGTTGAAGGAGGTGAGATTTTAAAGGACTAGAGGGATAAATTTTGAAGTGCTGCTAAAGCAGGGCTTCAAAATCATAACCCTATGGGAGAGAGGCTCACTCCGGTGTTGCTAAAGCAAGGCCACGTGCTCTCTCCTCCTTCCCGGCAAACAGCTAGCTCAAATGAAATACAAAATCAAGGCAAGAGAGCTTAAAGAGGGAGAGCGTTGCTAAGGCAAGGCTCTTTCATCAAACCCTAAAGGAAAAAATGGCCCTAAGTGTAGATAACCTAGGCCTGGGACGTCTTCCTCCTCTTGGATTCTAAATGGTACGGCTAGCTCAGGGGAAAGAGAAACAAGGAATGTAGATATGTCTAGGCTCTCTTTCTCTCTTTCAACGACTGAAAGTTTCTCTATCAGGGGACATGAGACAAGGACCTACGTGTGTGCTTGTCACCTAGGGTTTTGATTCAACAAAAATAAATAAACATATGCAAGAAATTAGACTACAACCATTCATTCAAGAAGTTTTGCAAAAAAATACTTACAATTCATCAAAAAATAACCATGCAAACCCTAGTTGTAACACCTTCCTTCAAGAAAAACACCATAAAATGCCAAAAATCTCTTCCTTCAACAAGTGTGCCTTCCTCAAATCAGCCAATAACCCAAATAGGGCGCTAAAAATCAGACCTCACTATGAGTAAGTTGTGATGTTAAAATGAGAATCAAAATCCTCAATATACACTGTATCAATGACCTAATTTTACTTTTTTAGGTCATAAAAAGGCCGACAAGGCCATAATGTCAAAATCATATTGTTTTTACATTAAATGCTAAGTAAAAACCCTAATTAGCAGAAAATAGAGTAAAATCCCCTTCAAGGGAGGTGCTAGCCCTTTCTAGGGCAAATGAGACATCCAAGAGCAAAACGTTAGCCCCCCAGGGGCCTCTCCAACATGCCACACGTGCCACTGTTGTCCAATCTGCCTCCCAAAGAGTCCATGAAGCTAGATGATGTCATGGTGAAGATGGGGACGTCCTAAGCCTTCCAAGGCTAGCGTTCCACTGAAAAGGGGTCATTCCCCCTAGGTCTAGTCCTGTTGAAGTGTCTCTGGTGGAACGTCCTCCTCCTCTCAGGTGAAAAACCCTTGATCAAGCTCTGTCCTATCTCTACCCCTTGATGGGGTCTCAGCATCCATCTGGTGGGCTCTTCAACCCCATGGAGGTCTGAATGGTCATCTCCCCATGTGTACCGGTCCAAATGGTAGTTGTCTGTCGGGCATGGTCTTGCACATCAAAAGCTACGCCCTCCGTGGGATCATCAATCACAGGGATCATATCAATGTCAATCACATCTCATCATCAATATTATTAAACATATGCATAAAACCCCTAATACATCAGTCAATAGCTCAAAGACATTACAAAAACCTACAATACAAGATTGGAGAAAAGGACAAGGCGTCCTATTGGGCTAGTGTCCATAAGAAAAGGAAAGTTTCCAGAAAGATCTCATCCAAGCCATGTAAGTGAGGTGACGTGGTTAGGGGATGTCCAAACATGTGGGTGCAGTGAGGGCCAAGGATGCATAAGTGTTACCTGTGGGAGTCTTTGTAGAAGGCGAGTTGTACCTGTCATGGACACATTTTTTCCAATCCCATTCTTTCCTTTATTCTTTTTGTTCTTGTTTTATTCTTGTATTTGCTTTTTTTTGTTCAAGAACTAACCAGGGAACACTGCCTTAGCATGGTGACCAGAGCTGACAGCGTTACCCACAAGTACTTTCACGAGATGAGAAGGTTGGCTCGTGATGAGACCCCCTTTCCCTTGGCCATGCAATCAAAGGTCACTGCCCTAGCGTGGTAACCAGATGGTGGCAATGTCATACTGTTAGGTACCCATGGACCTAATAGGCTGGCTCATGATGAGACCCCCTATCCTCTGACTAGGTCTTGTTTTGTTATTTTCCGAGTCCCTCTTGTTTCTTATTGAGAGGATTTTTACTGCCTTCTCGAGGATCCCTGGGCGAAGCATCTCAAGGTTTTATTTCTAGGATTTTGTCTTTTACCAGCTGCTTTTACCTTATGGGCCTTTAGCCCCCTCTTCCCATGAGATAAGGTGCAATCCTGCAAATAGGTCAACCCAATGCCCGGACAAGGGGAATGGGATACATGAGCGAGAGATAAGATGAAACAGTGATGCTATGATGGGAGCAGACGATGACTTTTCAGAACTCCCCCTAGTGGCAAACCAAAACCTATGGGCACAGGCTTGCTAGGGCACCCTGTCAATTTCCCCAAGCATGGTCAAGTGGGCTAATGTAAGATCCAAGTAGTTGTTAGAAATAAAAGGAATCAAATGCATACATTTAAAGGTTTCAATGATCAAAAGTGACACATACCATGATACCTGGACCAATTACCTCATGGAGCAAGAACCTCTTCTGATACAAGATCAAGCCGATGGTGATGGATGTTGGGCCCTCCAGGGCCATGCTTAGGTCAATCCTGCTCTCAGTACTTCATGTCTAGGACCCGTGGGCCTCGAGACATGATCTCCTAGTTATCCCTAAAAAGTGGGGATAACAGGATGCACCACCTCAATGAGGGAGTCCAATCACATCAAAGATTAACTCAACTCAATATTTAAGCATGAACAAGAGGCCTCCAAGGGATAAAGTGCAACTTTCCAACTACTTAGTCCAATCCACAATGCTTGAAGTAAATTGCATGAAAGATAAAGAGTTAAGAGTTTGCAATGTATACTAAAGCATGAACCATCAAGATGTGTCCAACAAGATGTCCAAGGTTGAGTGGATTAGTTTTAGGATTATTAAGTTTGTTAAGTTAGAAGTGAATCCTCGATTAAGTGACAACCCAAGAACTCCCCCCGCTTGTACCAAAAGAGTTGTTGGGTGCTCAATAAATGAGACAAACAAGGCCCCACCCTAGCTCCACAAGTCAACCCAAGAATAGAAGTACTCCACAGGAAGGACACCAAGCGTCATGAGATTGTCCCCGATATAGCACCTCCAGTTTCTTCCTTAAATTCTCGTTTTGATGGCAAAGTTGGGTCAGTAAAAGGTGACCTATTAAGCTAGTTGATTTTAGATCCTAGGAGACTAAGGTAAATTGAGTTAGTTTAGATTAAGTTAAGATGATTGCAATGTGTGTTGTTGTGCAAGATGTGCCTGCAAGATACCAAGTACTTGAAAGATAATGCAAGGAAAGTAAAGTATGAAAATTAAATTGCAAGAGGAATTAAGTGTTTGCCACAAACTACAAGATCATACAAGGTTTCAAGAGATGAAAGTAAAGTACATTAAAGATTTAAATCATTAAGCAAAAGTACTTAAAACTTAAATGAATTGCAATAAAATAAGGTACTTGGAAAGATAAATGAAAGTATGCTTGAATGTAAAATATCCCAAAATGAAAATAGACAGCAATTATGAGCAAGATAAGAAAAATATATCACAATGCCTCCATGGGCCTGTTATCCATCAAAATTTCACTAAGATGGACTTTCAGCGAGCCGCCAAAGTTTGAACATCATTTGTTCAAAATTTCAAAGTTCAGAAGTTCAGCCAGTCGTCAAGACCACCTTTTCTCTTTACATTTCCATAAAAAATTGTAATAAGAGATGTTTGCATGATGAACTTGTAAAAGGTCTTAGCCACCTTAAGTCATAAGCATGAGTTATACTCTGGAGTGTTTTTTCACTTACTAATTATATTTTGCCGTTTTCAGGCAATTTATAATTTACGAGTTTTTTCACTCAATTCCTCCAGAGCTGGAGTATATGCCCATGGTTAGGCTTGAGCATGGATCTAAGCCTAGTGTCTAATGTATATTACCATGCTAAACATACTCCTAGAGTCTTATGGAAATGTATTAAGTCCCCCCTAGGATTTTTTATTTTTTTCAGTTAATTAAAAAATTGTCAGAATTCGACAATTTTTAATTAAAAAATAAAGATACATTAAAAAAGTGGTACTAGGAGACTAAATAGGCCATGGAGATGCTCATGTTTGGACCTAGAGCACCCATATTACCTAAGTACCCACTTGTTTGAGTAAAATTAGTGATTTTAATCATTTAAAATTAATTTTACTCTCAAAAACCCAAAAAAGTCAAATAAAATCAATAAAAATCAGCAAGGGCAAAAATAAAGGAACATGTGGAGACATGTTAAAGGCAAAATAAAAGCACAAAAGTCAAGGTGATGGTCAAAGGGAACAAATCCAAGTTGATTGATGATTTATTTTAAATATTTGAGCACATGTGTATTGGGAAGTGCGCCTCTCTTGGAGAGGTGGCGCACCCTTGAGGTGGCAGCCCACTCTATTGAGAGGTGGCGCGCCCTTGAGCTCCAAATCTTTGATTGGACACTTGTATTTGATATGGGAGAGGTGGCATCCCTCATCCCACACTTGGCAGCTCACACTCTACCATTTGGTGCGCCCTCCTCTACCACATGGTGCACCCTCCTCATTGGGATCTTCACCCAAAATGCTATTTATACAAACATTCTCTCCTATTATTGGTTAGCTTGGAGCTTGAGAAGAAAAGATTGTTGTAATTCTATCATTGTAATATCTTTCTTATGCTAATGGAATAAAGACTTTGGAGGTCAACATCTATGGTGGTGTGGCTCTTGTCTTGGTGAATGTGGTTCATATGAGGTGATTTTGTTTCATGCATTGCTTTATATCTTGTTAATATTGGCCAATCTATAGGAATATTGTTATTCAAATTGGATAGAGTTGGTAATAGCTTGTATTTCAATTCTATTGGGCATTTACATTTAAGATTTGATATGCATGTGAAGTTTATGTTAAAACTAATGTGCCATCTTGAGTCTTTTGTGTAGGTAACACCTTTATTTAACAAGTTCATCGCAAAGGGTTTTGTGAATTAGACAGGATCATCTCATCTAGAAGAAGTGAAGGAGCTTGTTTGCAGCTTTCATTCTTCAAGGAGTTGGACAGCCTTTTCATCTTTGCCTAGCCATCAAAGTGACTCCATTGCTCAAGGGATCCAAGCACTTCAAGTCCTCTCTTTCTCCTCTCTCAAACTCTCTTAAAGGTTTTCCGATTACTTGGTTACTTTCATGCAAAGAAGAAATCTGTTATCAAAGTTTATAATTTGCTTTGCATAGTTACTTTTCTGATCTACTAAGTACTCATAGCTGTATATCTTAAAAGGGTAGATTCGGCAAAGTCTTTTAAGCAATTTTAGTTAGTTTCAATTTCTATATTAAAGGGCTGAAATTGTTTTTCTTCAAAAGATCTTTAAAAGTTCATATTTGGTAATTAGAGTACCCTTATATTGTTGTTCTAAAACAGCAGAAAAGATCCTAAGGAAACAAGCTCTTTAGCTTGCCTTTCTTGGTTCATTTTCGCTATTTTTCGTAAATTTTACTTAGTCAAATTTTGGGGTTTTCCTACTAATAACCCAAGACACTTTCAAAGTGTTTTTGGGCATCTTTTGCTATCATTTGTTCACTGTTTTGTGCAGGTTGACGAACAGATAGGAAGAAACTCTATCCGTTTCGGGTGGATTAGGAGCATCTGGGAGCACCCCCTTGGCTCAATAAACTTTTGTAAAATATTGTAAAGACTTGTGACCCCCCTAATTAATGGTCACAAGTCACTTCCATAAAGTCTCGTGCAAGATCTTAATAAAATCAATGGGACTACAAGCTCCCGCTTTTCATTCCCCCTGGGGGAACAGTGTTTTGGTGGTGGTGTCAATTTTTTGCAAGTTTTAGCTTAGATTTGATTTTGCATAAGTAAAGTAAGTTAAAGTAATCTTTAATCCATCACAAAGCACAATCAATCAATTTAGATTAATTTTTCCCTTTTGCAAAGTAGAACACTAATTGCTAGATTAACTTTATTTTCCGCAATTTCAATTTGGAAAAATAAACCATCCCCTCAGCGACCTCGCAAGAGACCTGGTCAGTGTGGATCTAGTAATTAGTCTCACATTTATTTTACTTGTTATAAAATAAACAAATTTCCCTCAACTCACAGTGCAGTTCCTGACCCTTCCAGTTACGAGCTAGTCTCGATCTACTGGAAGTAAGTTCATACACGTTGTGCTGGTCAGCGGTTGATAGTTTAAATAGGACAACCCCCAAAGAAGTTAACTTAATGAGTGGGAAAACGCCTTGAAGTGCCTGCGAAGTAAGGCGGGCCCTCTCGGGACATGGCTTCCCACCCGTTTTGGACATCCAGCACTTTGAATGAGTTTTACTGGTGAGACCATTTGGGTTTTGGTAAAGCCCTCCACAAGTTTCCAAACAAAGAGTTAACCTCCAAGGAGGCCCAAACTATTTCATTAACTGAATATCAATTTATCCTAATAAAACATGCGAACTACATTGCCCACGATTCACTTTAAGGCACTGGTCTCATTATTTCACACTCAGCAAAGCCACAGGCTTCATTTCAAGTTTGGTTATCTATTTAATTTGAATGAAACTTGCATCTAACAATTGTTTCTCAGTATCCTTTTGATGCAAGTATATGCTTATTTGATTATATATCGTGGTGAATGTTTACTTCATGTTTTATCARTTTATGGTTGATGGTTTAAAAGAATAATAAACTCCTAGATTTCATTTATGTACTTAGCTTAGATCAAGCCATAGTATATTTGTTAGGGACTACCCCCCTTGGCTTCGCTAGGAGTTGGCCTAGACGGAGGAGTTGAGGATTAGGTGACAACACCTTAACTCTCACTTGCCCCCAAGGACACGCCGAGTGGATTGAAGATTTCTTCCACGTCTCTCAGGTGTCTATAAGGTGGAAACAGGGCCTAAACTAGCATATGATTACTCCTTTATTTAGATTAGATCATTATCGAGCATGTAAAAGAAGGAAACCATAAACTAATCTAGTAACCTCAAACAAGTGCACAAGATGGAGGACAAAGACTTCCGGTTTTGTGCACAAGTGGGTTCAAAACTTGAAAATGAAAATGCTTGAAAGAAACCTAGCCTCTCAACCTTGTCCTATGTGATGTCTCATTCCCAAGAGTAGACTAGCAGGGAGTGACTTAGTAGTCTATGCACTCCCGTAGACTATAGTCAGGCACAAATAGGGAACAAAATGGAGAAATAACGAGGAATTGATGGCTAAACGATGAATTAAGCCAAAATACTTAGGAAAAGTCACTTAAGCCTAAGTCAATGAAGAATTAGAATGAAAAGGTGTTAAAGGGGGACTTAATTAATTAATTATTCACCTTAGGAGGAAAAGTGCCTAGCTTAAGTGAGGTCAATGGTGAATTAGATTGGGAAAGGTATAAAGGGTGGAATTTGACCTAATTTTTCATGATGCATTGTTATGATTTGATGTTGAGAGTTCCCAGAGGAGGAAGAGAGATGACCTTACTGTTTTGTGTATTTCTGGAGGAAACCACCATCAGAGATACCATCCAGGTATTTCACCATACTTTCAAGAGTATCCATTGCAAAGTGCGCAACTCAGCCAGTGAGGGCGCAAGTCAGTTTGAGGGTTTGGAGAGCTGCACGAAACCCGAGTCCAGATTGCAGTTTCCTTCCAATCCATTTAAGATCCAGCTAGGGCGCTTCTATTGAGCCATCTATCGTCGAATTCTGATAGTGGAATATTGCATATCGCCTCATCCAGCCATTTAGGGTGCAACTCTTCCGGACAGACATTTGGGGCTGCATGCAGAGTATCAGAGCAGATTCGAGCAATTCCTTTCGACCCAGTTCTGCATTTGGCGAGACGATCGTTTTGAGCCATATAGCATCAGATTCCGTTTGTGGAATCCTTTGGGGCGCATCCAGTGTCTCAGGAGATGCGCAAACCCCCCAGGGGTCCAGATCCAGTGCCTCAGAGACCAAATCCAAGATCTGGCACTCATCCATTTCAGTCTAGAGGCCAGGGAGCTTCTATTGGAGCAGATTCCAACGCATTCTGATGGTCTATTCTTCCGGACGATTTTTCCAGCTGGTAGCGATTACCATACTTCTCTGGAATCGCATATTTTTGCCAATCTATCCGTGCATGCATCAGATCTGCTATCATCTTCTGATCACGGGTGTTTTTATGCTATTTTCTTGTATTCTAGTGATGATCCATGAGATCTAGCTGACGTTTATATTCTATATTTCCAGTAAGCTATTATATTTCCATGCTTGAACTGTATAATACATGATATTGGGCAGTTGATGTTCTTTACTTCTGCATGCGTCCTTTATATGTTGTTAAAACCATAAATATGCAACATGCACATGCAATAACCCACATGCAAATGCAATAACTATCAAGATCTCAAACATACAACTGAAACGCATCCAGAAACCCCCCAGTGTATCAGATCTGCAAGAGTGAACAATAGATCAGTAGCAAATATCTTGATCAGCGAGATCAGGGATATTTCAGTGGTATCAGAGCTTTAGTCCTGCCAGCCTATGACTAAAGACAATGAATATAGCAGAAGAACCAGATGGTCGTGAGCACTTAGGTGACGAATATGTCACTTACAACAGGCACGGGGAAATAAGGGATAGGCCTAACTTTCCTCCCTTCCCTCCCAGTTCAGAGGAAGAGGAAGAGGCACACAAAGAAGCAGAGAGAAGAGAAGAGCGCAAGGCCGAGCGCGAAGCAGAGAGGAGGCTAGGTGACAGATATGAGCAACCAGAGGGCAGTGGTAAGGCCCCCGTGGACCCAAATGCAACCTTCATGCAAGTTATCAGTGATATGCTAGCTAGTCAGCGGACCATGTCTCAATCTTTGGCTCAGGTAGTGGATTGACTAGCTATGGTAGACATTCCAGGCACACAAGCCCCACATGCAGCACAGGGGAACTCAGGGATAGGCAGTAGACCCCAGTCACCCACTCGCGCATACACCTCTGTGAGTAAGATTCCATGTCCGTTGTTTCCCAGTTTCCAGAGGGCACCCCCAGTAGCAGCACAAATACTAATAGCACAGAGACCGCCCACTCATGCAGAGGACATTGCAGAGTATCGGAGAGAGTATGCAACATTGGGCCATGACTTCCATCAGGATATGACCTTAGTCGAGTATTGTGGGCTCAGACTCAAGAACCGCCCCAGAGAGCCACAGAGGGGAGGGCCACAACAACAACAAAAATAGCGGCATAACATTGATTTCATCCGGAAAGTTGGTAAATTCACCATACCTTCTTTTGGCGGATCGTCCAAATGCACCGCTAGAGCTTGGGCACAAAAACTAGACACGTGCTACAAGCTCAACCAGATGACCGAGTCAGAGGCCATCAGTTTCGCCACCCTACACTTGGAGGGTGAGGCACACGAGTGGTGGTATCACGGATTGGTGACATTGGGTCACAGTCGCATCACCTCCTACAGAGAGTTCACAGAGAGACTCATGGATAGATTTGACAGGAGGGATCCAAAGATCCATTTCAGAGATCTAGCCCAGTTGAGACAAACTGGCACAACAAAGGCATTCATCTTAGAGTTTCAGAGGGTAGCAATGGCAGTGACAGACATATCCGAGCCCCAATTGGTCATGTTATTCACAGAAGGGCTCACAGAACCCTTGAGAGGATGGGTGAAGGAATACCGGCCTCACACCTTGCAGGATGCTATCCGACGCACTAGAGATTTGGCGGACTCCGTGCCAAAATCTAAACCATTCACCAAACCCTTTGTACCACATAGAGACAAGGATCAGAAGAATCCTCAAAGGTAATGGAAGGGCAAGCCCAAGTTGGATGATGATACGAGACGAGAATTGATGAGGAAGAAGCTTTGCTTCTCTTGCAGAGATCCTTGGGTCCCCGGGCATAGATGCATGGGGAAGGGGCAGATCCACTATATTGAAGTGGAATCAGGCAGTGAGGAGGAGGATGAGCATATTCAGGCACCGACATACAGTGACTCAGAGATTCAGACCACTCATGAGCCAGAGTAAAAGCCGAAGAAACCTCAGATACCAGCGAGGGCACAACCCCAGAAGGAGGAAAAACCTCGTAGAGAGGTGAAAGGGGGAACCATAGCCACCCTTTCAGGAGTACCTAGGTACAACACTCTCAGGCTCAAGGGCCTTGTATAGGGGCAACGCATGACGACATTAGTTAATGGTGGAGCCACCCACAACTTCATAGATGTGTCCTTAGTAGCCAGGAGGGGGTTATGCACGAAGGAGTTTGAGGGATTCCATGTGGCAATGGTTGATGGATACACGATGACATGCTTCGACATGATCCCTGACCTAGAGGTTAAACTACGCAACTACACCCTGACTGACACATTCTATGTAGTTGACCTATCAGATACTGACGTCTTGTTAGGGGTATAATGGTTATATTCATTGGGGGAGATTGGGTTCAACTATCAGACGTTGACCATGAGCTTTAGAGAGGCCAGTGGATCGAGAGTTGTGCTGAGAGGCATGTCTACAGGGGCACCTCGAGCAGTATTGGCAAAGAGAATGGAGCGGATCTTTCGTCACAGTGATGCGGCTTACGCAGTAGAGTGTTTGATCACCACGTGAAAGGACTCAGAGGGTAGGGAGCAGTACCATCCACAGATCGGAGAGCTTCTGGGACGTTATGAGCCAGTATTTGGGCCGATACCACCAGAGAGACTGCCAGATAAGGGTTTTGTGTAATGATCCCAAGCCATTATGCAAGGATCATCACGGTTTTGGTGTCTTTTTAAACTTTTTTTGGTTGTGGTATTTCGTCAAACAGTTTGTTGATCTATTTGTTTAGATGTGTTTATATGTGGGTATGCAGCAAATAACAGAAAGAGATAACCATGGAACATACCTCAACCATATGCAATAAGATAGACAAGCCAAAACATCTCAAATCTTCTTTATTCATAAAATAGAGAAACCTGCTACAATGAAGATGTCGATATGGAATGCTCAACAGATGGCCAAGAAGATAAACAATAGATAAGAGTTGCTACAAAATGCTCCCGCTAATACAAAAGATGCCTCCAAACGCTGAATAAGAAATGAAGATCAATACAAGCAGATCTAAATGCCAAACTCTCCAGTTGAAGAATGCCACGCTCCAATAGAAGGCTGAAACCCTCAATAACTCGGCCCTGCTGCCAAAGGTGTCCAATCACCCTAAGAAATATGCCAACTGATAGATCGGGTGATGGTAAGAACAACCCAGGTGCCCGAATCTCCAAGATCCCTCTCAATCTCTGTAGATCTTAAATCCCCCTCTGAATGGTGCGCCCCACTGGATGACTAAAGCCCTAGATAATTCGGCCCTGCTGAAGGAGGCCTCCAAATGCTCTGAAACTCTCCAAAAATATATATCGGGACACTGCAAGTCACTAGGTGAAGTCTCAGGGTCAGATATGAAGTGTAACCCCTCCAAACGGACTAGATCTGGATCTCAAAAACGCCCTCCTTCTCTTCAATTCGCCCCACTGCTCAAGAAATAATCTGAGCCAATAAACTATCTTAGAAAGCACTAGATCTGATGTCCAAGGCCCTGTAATGAAAACCCAAGTGATAGAATCCTCAACGGCCCTGCCAATCTCCTACAACGAATCTCTCTCCAAAGATGGTGCGCCCCCCCTTGCTGGAAACCCCAAATGGTGCGCCCTCCTCCTCTTCCTGTGCCTGTGGCTGTGTAGAATCTCTTGCACTGATGTAGATCTGACTAGAATGGTGTGGGAGAGTATTGCATCTCCGAGACAAAGCTTAGGACAAGCTAGGTGGATTCTTTCACCATCAAATCGTCCTCTAGGGTTTGTTAAGTCAAAACCCTCAAAACCCCCAAGAGATGGGCTCACTTGCTAAAGCCAGATATCAGACTGATAAACATACATGAATAAATGAGAAGAGGCCCTTGCCTTTCCTTTATACCTTTGGCTCACCTTGTCCCTCCAAAGTGACTTTCATTTTATTAATATTTAATTAATTAATTAAATCACTTTAATTAATTAA
>ML837576.1:31822-49799 GCA_009831015.1 Picea engelmannii | reverse complement strand
TAGTTTTGTAAAGATGTAAATATGTTCTGGAAGCTTTTGAAAGATTGTTTTAGATCAAGAAGAATAATATAAATTCATCACAAGAGTTTCTTGTGAACAAATGAAAAATTAAGGGTGGTAGGGTGGAGAAAGGAAAGATTGAGTTGAAGCTCAATTTGTAGGTTGGTGCTTGTTTGTAGGTTGGTTCAAACAAAGGATTGGTTTCCTCATCCATTTCTAGGTTGGTATATGTTTGTAGGTTGGTTCCTACAAAGGATTGTTTTCCTCATCCATTTACAGGTTTGTGCCTACAGAGGATTGGTTTCCTCATTGACAATTATTCTTACATGAATTGATATTCATTTATAAATAATTGTAAGGTATTTACAATTTGGGTTTACACCTATATATGTGTAAATGTGTTACACAATATCTGTGATTATGATGAGTACATTTTATTATAATTGACTGCAAGTATAAATCCTAACTATGTTTTAAAATTAGATCAGAATAAAATTTATTAAACATCTACAGTATTGATTCACCCCACCTCTCAGTACTATCAAATATTTCAACAGTTGGTGTGAGAGCCGATTCCTTTAGCAACATAATAACCATGGGAATATAGAACCCAACAAACCACACAGATAAATAAGAGAGACTATCCTTTAGAAAATATGCATACTTTGATGGAATATATTATTCCTTCTGGAGCATAATAATGATAGTAATATGTAGTCACTAGGATATGCTATCTGGGAATTAATCAAGAATGGTTATGTAACTCCAGCAAATTGACTTTTTGACATAGGTGCAAAGAAACTCAGTGACAATAACTCAAAATCCATGAATGCAATTCTGAAAGGATTATCAAAATCATAATTCACCAAAGTTATGCACTGCAAATCTATAAAAGAGATGTGGGATAAAATGAAGAAATTTTTTAAAGGAGATGATAAATTCAAGGAAGAAAAACAACAAAATCATAGGAGTCAATTTGAAAACCTGGATATGAATGAAGAAGAAAACATTGGAGCATACCTTTTTTGCGTGGATGGAATTGTACACATCATCAGAGGCTTAGGTGAAATAGTTGATGAAAATTTTATTATGCAAAAAGTACTTAGGTCACTTCCTATGAGATTCAATCCTAAGATATCAACTCTTGAAGATAGAAATTATTTGGAAAAATTAACCATGGATAAATTGCATGGAATTCTTATATACTATGAGATGTGAATAGGCCAAGAAGAAGTACCCAAAAAGGAAGCAACATTCAAATCCTCAAAGAAGAATAACAACAGAAAAGAAAAATTAAGTGACAGCTAAAATGATGATTCTGATATAGAGGAAGCCAACTTTGTAAGAAGGCTCCAGAAAGGAACTAGAAAATACAAATGTATGCTTTCTTTCAAATGTTTTAATTGTGGTGGATTTGAGCACTTTTCTGCCAAATTTCCTCATAATAAGAACAAGGATAAAAAAGATCAAGAAAAACTTAACCCTAATGAAAGAAGGAAGGGTGAAAGTCAAAGGAACAAATGCCTCCATAAGAAAAAGAAGAACCTTTATTCCAAAGAGGATTACTACTCATCTTCTAAAAGTGATGAAGAATTTGAAGATAATGTTCTCTTCATGTTCCAATAAATAGATCCCAAAGAAGATGAAGGCAATTGCATCATCCTAGTGATTGGATAAAATGATGATGTGGATATTGATATTGAAGGAGAATTACTTTGTTCCCTAGATGAAATAGAAAGTATTAGAAGAAAGAATAGATAATTGAAAGAAAACTTGTCACACAATCATGATCTAGTTTCTCAACTAGAAGAACAAAAGAAATTTGAAGAGAAAATAATGAGTCAATTGGATAACAACCAAGAAGATTGTGAGAAACTTGAAAAATAAAACGTTTCCTTAATGAAGGAAATTGGTGTAGTTATAGATGATATGAACAATAGTAAAATATTTAAACAAAGTTCCATGATGTTAGACAATACACTCAATAATTAAAGATCACCATTTGATAGAACTGGACTTGGTTACAATCCCAACCCCACACTATAGAGAACCAAGGAATAACCCAAGAGCTATGATATGGCACTAAAAAATCCCATTGAAAAAAATGAGAACACCAATGAGGAAAACCCTCATCAGTAGAATCCAGTTTTCCTTCATAGGAAGAATGAATCCATAAAGGTGATGACACCAAGAAGACCTACTATGAACATGTATGAACATATCTTTCTTGGTAACTATTTTTTATGTAACAATTTTGGACATAAGACAATATACTAAAGAGAACATCCAAGAAATGACCCAAGAATAAATGGAGGCATGTACAATGCTCCAAGAAATAATTATGTGAATAACAAAGTCAAAAATCTCATTGACAACATAAACAAAAATTCATTTTCTACATTGGTTAACTACGATATTGAAGTTATAAACTCCATAATTTTGGCCACAAAACTCAGTATTGAAAAAGTTGGATACATGCCCCTATTGACCAACAAACTATTGTCAGCAATGCCATTAAATTCTAGAGGAAGAAACAAGAGAAGAATTCTCAGGAAGAATATGATTTAGTAATGCATGCTCAAAGCAAAGAAAGTTATTGGTTCATAGACAATGGATGCTCAAGGAATATGAATGGTGATAAAAAACAATATTATGCTAAAAAGAGATAACGGAGGGAGTGTTTCATTTGGAGATAACAAATATTCCAATATAATTGGGAAAGGTAAAGTCATCCTTGGAAGTCAGAAGGCCACAACAGAAAATGCTCTGCTAGTTGAATATTTAAAGCATGACCTTCTAAGCATCAACCAACTATGTGATCAGGGACACACACTCTTGTTTAATTCCTAGGAATGAAAAATAATAAAAGAACATTGGTAGCAACAACAATCAGAACTCCAAACAATGTATATATTCTAAATAAAATTGGAAGAGAAGTATGTTTTGTGGGATAGACAGATGAAATATGGTTATGGCATAAGAGAATGGGACATTTAATCTTTGAAAACTTATTCAAGTTCAGTAACATCCATGCATTAAGAGGCATGCCAAAAATCATCAGGCCCTCAAACCCAATTTGTAAGCATTGTCAACATGGGAAACAAACAAGAGTGAGATTTAGAACCAAGGAATATTCAACATCAAGACCATTGGAACTCATCCACACTGATCTATGTGGGCCAACCAAATCAAAAGGTCTACAAGGTAACCCTTACTTCATATTGTTCATTGATGATTACACAATAATGGCTTGGGTAGCCTTTATCAATCATAAATCAAAAGCCTTTGGGAAGTTTAAATCATTCAAAGCATTAGATGAAAATGAAATAGATTTGAAGATCAAATGACCAAGGTCAGATAATGGAGGATAATTCACCTCAAATTAGTTTAATGAATTTTGTGAAGATCATGGAATATGAATGTTAGAAAAATCGGATTGCGGAGAAAAAAAATAAAAAAAAATAAATAAATAAAACACAAAATATACAAAATACAATATAGACATAGATATACGTGGTTCACCCAGTATGGGCTACGTCCACTAGAGAAATTTTCAGGTCCTTCCTTTTTAGTATCCAACAAAATTAAGGGATACAACCTACAACACACTCATTGTAACTTCCTCTTATTTCTCTCATCGTCTCCTCTCTCAGAATACAATATTCGCTATAACATATAAATGCAATACAATTCCCTCATAAAAGAGGGTTTACTTCTAGGGAAAAAAACCCTAACATAACTTCTACCATCAGATCTGTGACCTTATAATGAACGATCCAGATTGACTATGAAATTACAATATTTGAATTGCAAAAAACAAAAAAAATTGGGGGCCATGAATTGTGTATCTTAAAGTTTCTTTGACATACATATGAATTAGGAAGATAATCAAGCTCCTTAACCAACAAACAAGACTAGGGATAATTTTAAGGATGGAAATTTATACTAAAATGTAGAAACTTGAGCTAATCTTATGAGTCTTTAATATGAAAAATATAAAATGTTTGGCGATAGTTTTGTAAAAATATTCAAACTTCTAAGGTATTTATATAGTTTCTATAAAATTTTGGCTATTTTTAAGGTAAAATAATTTTATTCTATGGAATTTGGGCGAATCATTTTTATAAATATGGAAAACTGGCGATTTTTTTTTTGGGAAAAACCATGGAAAATTAGCCCATTTACGAAATTAAGCCCCTAAAATCATCTATGAACAAGACACTTATTAGATGTAAGAAATCCTCAACAAAATGTAACAAATGAAAGGAAAAACAATATTGTACAAGAAATGGCCAAAAATATGCTAAATCAAGCTAAAATGTTAGATATATTTTGGAGGGATGCAGTCTACACAGTTGTACAAATAGAGAACAACTCCAACATAACAATGAAAAAACTCCATATGAATTGTGGAAAGGAGAGCCAACAAATGTCAAACACCTTAAGGTTTTTGGAATCAAATGCTACATAAAAAGAGAAGGTGACAACCTTGGAAAGTTTTACTCCAGATGTGATGAAGATATTTTCCTTGGGTACTCCACTCAAAGAAAATATTATAGATGTTTAAATCTGAAATTAGACAAAAATTTTGAAAGTGAAAATGTAAGAGTGGATGATGAAAATCCTGGAAGGATCAAGATGAAAACAAATAACCAGCCAAAAATAACAAGCTATAATGATGAAGAGAAATACAATGGGGAATGTAATGCAGAGGAAGAAGAAGAAGAGAAATAATGTGAGGAAGATAATGTAGAAGAAGAAGAAGAAGAGGAAACTCCTAGACAAGACACAAATACCCCTTCGAGATATGTTCAAAAGAACCACCCTAGAGAACTGATTCTTGGAGAGAACAACAAAGGTTTCCAAACAAGAAGACAATTGATAAGATCAAGAAAACCTGTAAATCTATCTTTATTGTCTAAAATATAACCCAAGAACTTCGAGGAAGCTAGTAGAGATAAAAATTGGGTTAATGCTATGAATAAATAATTAGATCAAATTGAGAAAAATGAAACTTGGGAGCTACTTCCTAGACCAAAAGACAAGAATGTAATTGGCACCAAGTGGGTTTTTAGGAATAAACTGAGTGAAGATGGAAAAGTGATGAAAAATAAGGAAAGACTTGTATGTAAAGGATATGCTCAAGTTGAAGGGGTAGACTTTGATGAAACATTTTCTCCAGTAATGAGACTAGAATCCATTAGAATCTTCTTAGAATTTATAATATACAAGAATATCAAAGTCTATCAAATGGATGTTAAATATGCATTTCTAAATGGAAATTTGGAAGAGGAAGTATTCATTGAACATACTGAGGGATTTCAGTTGTCATAAAATCAATACTATGTTTGTAAACTAAAAAAAACCCTCTATGGTCAGAAGCAAGCACCTAGAGCTTGGTACTCAAGGCTTGATAAGTACCTACAACAACAAGGATTCAAGAGAAGAACTGCAGAAAGAAATATTTACATAAAAGAAGAAAATGGAAATATGATTATCATTGTGGTCTATGTAAATGATATCATCTTTGGAAGTGACTCTGATGATCTGAGTCAAATATTCTCAAAGAACATGCAAAAATAATTTGTGATGTCCATGCTGGGCCAGTTATCCTTCTTTCTGGGTCTACAAATATCTCAGTCAAATAAAGGCATATTTATTTCTCAGACAAAGTTCATTAAGGAGATGTTAAAGAAGTTCAAAATGGAAGATTGTAAGCCAATAAGTACTTCCATGGTAATATGTTGCAAACTAAGTAGGGATGATGAATCACCATAGGCATATCAAACCATGTATAGATCAATGATTGGTATCCTTTTATATGTAACTGCATCAAGGCCTGATGTTATGCGAGTTGTTGGATAGGTTTCAAGATTTCAATCTACACCAAAATAATTGCATGTGATGGAAGAAAAAATAATTCTCAGATACTTGAAAGGAACAATGGATTTTGGAATATGGAATCCAAATCAAGAAACTTTTTCTCTAACAATATACATTGATGCAGATTGGGTAGGTAGTGTTGATGATAGGAAAATAACAGGTGGTGGAGCATTCTTCTTGGGAAAATGTTTAGTATCCTGGTTAAGCAAGAAACAATCCTCAATATATTTATCCATGGCAGAAGCAGAGTACATTGTAGCAACATCTTGTTGTACACAAGTCCTTTGGATGAATAAATCCCTACAAGACATTAAGGTAGAATACAAGAAACTAATTTCTATACTATGTGACAACACTAGTGGCATAATAATTTCCAAGAACCTAGTGATGCACTCAAAAACAAAACATATCCCAATCAAATATCATTTTTTGAGGGAACAAGTGAATGATAAAAGTCTCAATTTGGAGTATGTTCGTACCAAGGAACAAATTGTAGATATTTTTACCAAACCCCGACCTATAGATACATTTGAGTATCTTTGACGGAAGATGATTCTCAGTAAATATTTCAGCCGAAAGTTGTTGGGAGCTCAACAAAACCAAAATATCAGGGGGATATTTCATATGATTGTTTGTTGCAGAAACATAAATATCTGAATATCAAGAATGAGAAGCACTATCCCAGGGGGGGTCAGTACATCCCATGGAAAAATCAATGCAAACATAGTGTATTCAAAAACCTACCAAAAAGGGGTTTTTAGTATCATCCACAGTACACGAACTACATAGACAACAACATCTTTCATAAGGAAAGTTTGCATGGAGACAGGAGAAAGGTGAACAATCCTGAAGCAGCCCTTGAAATACACAATACAAAATTTATAATCCTCAAGGGGAGATTCATTGACAAGAGGAGTTGCATAAAGGTAGAGAATATTAAAGGGCTCCTTATCATTGTTTTCAAAGGGGGATATAATGCAGTAAAACATCATTCAATAGAACTATGCAATGGATTGACACATGGGGAGAAAATGAAAAAATAAAATGAACAATGACCCATGACTAATACCCACATGGGAGTAAGAAAGTTTTTAATTAGTGGTTTCCATCAATGAAAAGGCGGATATTGTTGGATAGTTTGTTTCATTGATGTCAACACTTTAAGGGGAGCTTGTTGGATAAAATTGTGTTATTGATGTCAACATTGTAGGGGGGATAACAAAGTGTAGTCCACATTGAAGGTCTCATGTCATCCACTATGTCAATGCCTATGAGAAGTGAATAACAACAATTTACATGCATGCACAATCATGTTCAAACCTATGACCAATAAGGAAATTTGATGTACATAACATATGCATGTAAACAATCAATAATAAAAAATTAATGAATCGAACGATGGAAATAAATTGATGGAAAGAAGATCCACGGTGGTAATAAAGCCATGTGGAAGGATCACAGTGTGGAGATGTGGCAAAACTAGGATCGTTGATCAATATAGAGAAATGGAAGGCATGAACAACAAAGACACTAATTGTAACAAGCCTCTAATATGACAGAACCACTATCTATAGAAAAATCGCTAATAGTATCACCGAGGAGAAATATCGATTGTTGATCACAGAATGGATCAATGATGATCCATTAAATATCATGTGGCACACAAAAATAACATTGGAAATATTATTAAAGAAGATCAGACGATGGAGATATTGTCTTCCATTGAGAGAGGAGATCAATGAATCTAATCAAATTGCAGGAGACCAACTAGAGCACGGGTTAATAGAAATCCCCCCCCCTAGACAATTTCAACATACGCTCAAATGAAAAGACACATGTTGTATTATTTTTTATTGTGGCCCCCCTACCTCAAGATCCAAGTCAAGGCTCTACTCACCGCAATAAAATTCCATGGTCCCATGTGCTTGGTTCTATCCCCATTGTTCCAACTCAAGTAACAAAATAAAATAAGCCTCAAGGGGATTACACTCTATGTGAACATTCCAATGATGATTTGGCACTCTGTTAAGCTTGAAGGATGAATCAGGTCCACATTCATCATAAAATAAATCCAAAAAATTAAATTGAAACCATATATATGTATAATGAAGATGAATAAAATAGGTCTGAGGTGAAGAAATAGGAGCTCTGTGATATCTTGTTCAACAATGAATGCAAAGGATCACGACTATGAATATGAAGTAATAACTGAGGAGTGTCAATATGGTGATTTTAGGCTAATGATAGAACAAAAAAACAAGGAATATGGAATTCTATACATTCTGAGGAACCAAAGACCTTTTCTCTGCATTGAAATTTCAGGAAATGATTGAAAGGTATGGTGAGATAAACTTTAGAGGAGTGATTTCGATGAATGGGAACTCAATTAAGGTATAAGGATTGCAATAAGAATATTTTTTTTTAATAAGAAGATCTGGTGCAGTTATGATAGTTTTGTATAGATGTAACTATGTTCTGGAAGCTTTTGAAAGGCTATTTTAGATCAAGAAGAATAATATAAATGCAACACAAAAATTTATTGTGAACAAATGCAAAATTAAGGGTGGTAGGGTGGAGCAAGGAAATATTGATTTGAAGCTCAATTTGTAGGTTGGTGCTTATTTGTAAGTTGGTGCCTATAGAGGATTGGTGTCCTCATCCATTTGTAGGTTGGTGCATGTTTGTAGGTTGGTGCTTATAGAGAATTGGTGTCCTCACCCATTTATAGGCTTGTGCCTATTTGTAGGTTGGTTCCTACAGAGGATTGGTGTCCTCATTTATAGTTATTGTTACATGAATTGATATTCATTTATAAATATTTGTAAGGTATTTACAATTTGGGTTTCCACCTCTATATGTGTAAATTTGTTGCACACTATCTGTGATTATGATGAGTACATTTATAGTATAATTGAATGCAATTATAAGTCCTAATTGTGTTTTAAAATCATATCAGAATAAAAATTATTAAAATTATACAATATTGATTCAGCCCCCCTTTCTGTACTATCAAACATTTCAACAATAAAGATTGAGGGGAACAAACGATTGTTGGTTGGAATTGTTGCAAGGGTTGTGAACTTGAAAATTACCAAGTACTATGATGTAAATTATGTATATGTGTTCCAGTATGGTGTTGTGCCCCGAGAATGGTGAAATTTGTAGGGTGGGGGAATATAAGATCCCCATTTTTAATCCCTATATTAGCAATATGTAATGTAAATATGATGTATGGCTACATGCCTGAATATCTAATATGTAACATTGTATATAAAAAATAATAAAATGAATGTATCATTGGCTATAGATGGACACATATGAAGTAATCGTGGATAAGTTTCCAAAAGAAACAGGAGGGTCTAAGAGAATGTCTAAGATATGGGTCCAATGGAAAATTACCCATGTCTATTCATTCAAACCCACTTCCTAAAACTATCATTGGTGTATGAACCTTCTAATTTCTAATTGAGTGTTCGCAAAGACAATAATTAAACACATGTAAGAAGGTTTGTGTAAAAATTCACATCCCATAGTTATGAGATCATGGGGGATGACTACAATAAACATTAGGGAGTGTGAGATTCAACTTGCATGGGGGAAAAGGAAATTTGTATGGTGTTGTTCCAGAGTCTGTACTTAAGGATTTAAAAATTACAGTGTCTAGGAATCTGAAAGTTAGTAAGATGTAAAAAGGGAGGAGGGTATACCTTCAGGAAAGGAAGCTAGGGTTGATTTCTAGGTTGTCATTGTCTGGCTTCCAACTATTCCTGGATGTTTATATCCCTTTCAATTGCAGCCCATGAACATTCAAGCTCTACCCAGGTGTTAGCCATTTTAAAGCGATATGGGTTTGATCTGTCAAGTCAGGTTCAATATTGGGTTGTCTTACAACAGGGAAAATCATAGAGGAACATAAAATTTAAGGAAATCCTAAAGTTTTTATGCTGTATCAATTTGATTTTATAAAAGAGAACTTTGGAAATCAATATTAAAATCAAATTGAAAACCAAAGGCCTTTTTCTGTAACTGCGTTATATTTGAAATAAATGGTGTATGAATTATGGGAAAAAGATTAAGTTGTCTATAGAATAAGGCTCTTATCGAGAGAGAATCTTACTCTGTAAACAGAAGAAGAAAATAAGATAATAAATGGTCTGATGAAGCATAAAATATGTCAGCCTAAAGATTTACAGGTCTTGTACCTGCTAGTAGCTGATACAGAGGAAAAACTGTAAACAATAGATAGCTAAACATTAATCACTGCAGTATAAGTTTTACTAAATTGTAATGTGACATTCATCAGATATATAGAAGTGAAATAAGAATGAATGTGAAATAACAAAGAGAACAAACTCATAACATAGTAGTGACATAATTAGGAATCTCTAGATTGCTTTGTATTAATTCTCGAGAAGAGACAGTCTCTATTACAATTAATCAAAAAGGTCCAGCCCTTGGTACTTTCTTCAAAATGTATATTTATACAATTTTTTATGCACTGGAATCTCAATAGTTCCAGAGGTTTTTGGTTACAATCAAAGGAGTCGAAACGTTTCATTTATTTATCTCTGTTCTCATCTAGTACCCGAAACCTGTCTCTTCGCATGCTCCTTGCAAATAATGCACTTCTCCACAAGCTGTGATATCAACTTAGATGGCTCTGCTTGATTATTTACCTAAAAAATATAGTAGTCTTTCATCAATAGCGGTAGCTTTCCTTCCACCTGTTGATCTTTGGCATTGATAGAGCATAACAGTATACTTGGTTTAATTAGCCATTTGTTTATTTGCACTATGTCTGTTTGAGTTATTTGTGATATTTTGGCTAATTCTCTTTCTTCATTTTCCTTGATATTTAGCATATATTTAGCTGTATTTATCTGACCCAGTATATCCATGCCACTTTCACAATCAGAACCCAAACAAATCACACTTAACAAACCAAAAATTTCTTCGCAAGATTTCCTTATCTTCATAGCTTGTTGTTTGCCTTTGAATGTATTTCACTCCCATTCTTTCAACAAGATATTACCCCTGATCTTCTCTGTGATGGGAAAACTAGAACTACTGATTGTTTCCCTTCTCGTTGTGGCTATAATAGCCTCCTGGAACACCACCCAAGCTGCTTAGACATCCCTTTCTTTAAGAGAGAGGTTTTCCAACACTTGATCAATGAGTTGGAATCTGCTTTGAATTGTTTCTACTTTAACAAGCAGACCCTATTGCTCCGCCGATAACCTTTTTCTGATCTCTATTGCCTGGGATTGAAATATCTCGATATCGATTACCTGGCTTTCGGTGAATTATAGTTTGGCCTGAAGCTGGTCTATCAATTCTCCCTGCTGGCTTATCTGAGTCTGACTCATTTGAACCTTCAACTATGTCTGTTCGAGATCGACCTTAAGCCTCTCGATTTCTTTTTGATCTTCTATTCTTGCTTGTTCTAAAGTCGCACTTGCTAGATCTTTAGCAACAACCTCTGCTATAGCTAGTTTAGCCTCTAGTGTCTTGATCAGATGATTTTTTCATTTTAGCTGATCTTTTAGGGTCCCGACTGAATATTGGTTCACTTTGGTGAAAGCACCGAATGTTCCTACTATTTGCGTTGCGAATTCTACTTTCTTCATATTTCTCCCATCAGTTAAAATTTTAAACTTCTTAGAGATAGTACCTGCCTTTTGGTAGAGTTCTTGTCTCACAACCACTTTCCTCTTCTTATTGAAGAAGAATTCATTTGGAGGTAGCTCTTCTACTAATATAGGTGCCAATTTTTCACCCAAAATCCAACCCGCGTCCGGGATTTCCTTTGCAGACTGTAGGGGGGTAATGGAGACAATGGGATTGCTGAACTGTTTAGAATATTTCCCAGGAGTAATGACTAAAGTTGTCTCGCTTGGAGGACCGGAAGCCTCATCTTCCTGTTTCATGCCCCTAGCTTTCTCTTCTTTATCCTGTTGTTCTTCTCTGTCGGGTGCTGAACCTTTAGAGCCTCCGGCTTCTGTTTGTTGCTCCTCTGCTATCGTCGGATTTTCACCCCGTAATACTGGAGGAAGGTAACTCCGCTTATGCTCTCAGAATCTGACAACATCAACCCTCTCTTCAGGCAACAGTGCTTGTATTCGAGCCAAAACCTCATCATAAGATTTCACACCTTGGAAAATATCATCATGAGGTGAATTCTCGTGCTCAAATCTTTTAAGACCACAACTAGCCAAATGATTACTCATGACCCTGTGTGGATCATGTTTCTTGAATTCGATGTGAACCAACTTTATATCTTCTAGGGCTGTTGCCTTGGCCTTTGGATGCCCGAAGTCTAATAATGAATAGGTGTTTAAATGAACAGGAAAAGGTGGCCATACCTTTTTTGAAAACCCTTTCAGTTCTTTACTTATATTGCTTATTATGTTTTTCTTGGCGATCTCGTGACAAGCCAGCCTGTCGGGTATAAGTAAGGGTAAAGCATGCAGAGGGACCAAAGCATCAAAAAACTTGATGTATGAAAATTCTTTCTCCACGTATGAATCAACCACTCTGCTTAAATTTTCCATGATGCTATCCGATATCCTGGGTGGCACATTACTGAAGATGGCAACATGCATCAGTACCATTACCCAGTTGAATATTTCTTATACAAAATCTGGAGCCTTGTCCTCCCAAATATTAAAATGGTATACATGGACTAGCTCAGCATGACTAGTTCAGCATTAGATGGAGCCTAGATCCAAGTCATCAAGGGAAAAGGTGTCATGGAACATACTGTGTCCATGAGATATGCGGACACAAAAAATGAAGTAGCTTTCCCGCTCTCTTTCTGCGTCTGATATTCTGTAATCCGACTGGTCAGGCTATCTGATAACATTTTGGCCCAGTCAAAAGAAGAGCCTTCTACTACTGAGTATATCAAGGGCACCCATGGGAGGAAAAAATGTGTGGTGTCTTACCTCCCGTACAATCTAAAGGTCATCATCGCTACATATTTGAACTGTGGTTCTAAAGAAGATATGGAATAGATTCCATTGTTGTCTACCCTGAACTTCGCTGGGTGTGAGACCCAATCCTTAATCAAATCAGATAAAAAATTTGCGTATTGCTCACATTCCTTCTGTTTAAAACCCTCTAGAAACTCTGCATTATATGTGAAGTCTGACGTGGGTGGTAACTTGTACATCACCTGTAAGTTTTCTAGTCTAAAGGTCCCAACAATGACCTTCTTCTCATTGAGGATGGTTCTGGTAGGGATGTCTACATGATCTAGCACCCATCGGATCATGTCATAGTAAGGTAGAAGGCATGGCCTAGCTGCTACTTTGTGCATCTCTGCCTAGACAATGATCTTGTATTTGGTAGTCATGCCATCTTTCTCGTTGTCACTGGAATCATCCGAATATTTCACCACATCTGATTGCAAAACCTCTAAGATGTATGACCAGGTTCACATGGAATCAACGCTCTGAGGTAAAGTATCTGAAACATTATCAGAACCTTGTCCTGAAACCTCAGCGCTTTCCTTGGATGCTTTTTGCGGGGCCATGACAGGGGATTGTAACTTAGCTCTTCTGCAATAAAAATGCGTATACATATAGAAGTTAGCTTAGTGAGAAAAACTTCTCTGTGCGGGATAGAAATGAACTTTATGAATAAAATAGGAAGCAAAAGACCTATATCTTCGAACATTTAACATATCGATGTCCTTACGAACAAAATGGTCCAATCATATTTAAATAGAGATTTTGACAATAAAAACCATATCCTTGCTTTGTTGTTTCGCCTTATTTCCAATTAATGCCATAAAATTTGACGGTTCATGGCACAAACTGGTGCAAGGAACATTTGAAATTACCTCGTAAACTGTGCATTATTATCATTTCCATTAAAACTTGATTATGCTGGCTTGGCTTCCTTAACCAGGATTTAAATCAACATTTTGGCGTTCGCTGTATCGAGACTTTTAACTCTAACCTTTCGAGACTCTAAAATCTGAGACTGTGATGATTAGATTTAATTAAGCAAGGATGTAACTAAGATTAAGTGTTTTAATTAATTAATCTTTCATTTATATCGCGACTTCGCGGCTTGGGACTTCAAAGGTAAAGTTTCTGGGAGGAATGTAAGACGAGTCGCGAAATCCTGAGAAACTTAATCATGGTCAAAACTAATCAACCCTGACTCTAACCTGGGTTACTTAGGTAAACGTTTCATGTCTTCGTTTTTTGGAGTTTTAGCGGTAATGTTTTAGGAGAGAGTGAACGCCGAGATGCGAAATCCTGACAGCACTTGACTGGGGTTTACATGGTCTCACTCATAGCTTTCACCTGAGGTAAGATTTTAAAACTCTTTGCGACTTCACACATCAGGGTTTGTAAATATTTTGACTTGTAACTCACGAAGAGCGATATTCCAAGGTACGAAAAGCAACAACCTTCGTTTAACGATAAAAAGTGGTAACATAAAAAACATCACATCCCCCGCTATTTCGCATGATGAGACTACTGAGATTTTTAGTAGGTGAATGTCACGAAGTGAAAAAGAACTTAAGAACAGACATTTCACTTTTAAAATAGATTTGAAACAAATGAAAAAGGTGGCTCCAACATAGGCTCCAACTAGGGATCTCGTTTCCCTGTGAGGCTGGAAGAACAGTAGACCACGTGCCTATATTGGGTAAATGGAGTCACTGGTTTCACTTCTGTGAAACTTGCTTTAGGGAAAAGATAAATAGAGGGAAGAAAATATTTTTGTCTTTCACTGCTGTAAGGCTTTTCAATATTCAAATATATTTCTCACTCAACTACAGTCCCTTTCACGACTTCCTCTTTCTCTTTACTGAGTTTAGCTCTGCATTAAGACAAATCAAAATAGTTCTAAGAAATCCAACAGATCTTACATTTTTTGGCTTACACCCAACGAAATTTATTGAATTTTTTTTAATCAGGGAGTCCCATCTAGACTTAGGATGTGGATCCAGTCTTGAGAGAGTTGATTACCAGATCTGAGTGAAATTCATGTATAATAGCCTTATAGATATCTCAGATATTGCTTCACTTCCAGCGGACCTGTTCAGTACCCCGGTGAAGTTATCTGCCCCTTTTTTGCCGAATTTTCTTTCACCACTTCGAAATGTATTTATGCATTTAAATGTTGAGACAAGGGCAATCATTTCTGAATTTCCTTTCATCATCTCTTCAGACTAGATGTACAATTAGATATGACTTTCCTTTCATCATTTTTCTTATAATTTTCTTTTTAGAATACGAAGCGAGGGCAATCAAATTGTATGAGGCCTGATATCTGCGTAATATTTTGCAATGTAGGTCTATCAACTTACTTTGATTACTTGGTGCCAACCTTCCTTTGACTTTCACACCACCTTGGTCTGCAGGGAGAAAAAGGGGAAACATTTTTCTAGGGGTTTTCCTTTGAGTAAGCCTTATCCCTTCGAAACTGTTGAAAAACCTAGAAAAGTCAAGATCCACCTACGCATAACTTGTTTAGTAAGAGACCAAGGAGCTATGAAGACCAACCTTCTTTCCAAAACACGCTTACATCTTTCAAAGTTTAAAAATAATCTCTTCTCCCTATGTATATAAATTCGAAAAGACATTTGGCATTTTCAATAAGAGAAATCTGAAGACTGAAAGAAAGGTGACAGACAGATGTTTGTATGCTGAGGGGTAGGGGTCAAAAATTAAAACAGCTTTTTGAAAGCCCTTCCCTATATATGCTTCACTTTCTGTTTGTTTTAACTACCACCTATATGTGTTTTAAGTTAAAAATATTAGGATCCAGAGCGAGTAACTGTACTTTTTAATAATCAATTGAGTAAAAACATTAGATTTATGGGACTTTTATGATGTTTTGGAGATCTCTGCTTTCTTAAGGGACATAATTTTCAGGAGTTCGTACCTTTACCTTACCATTTTTAAAATAACCAAAAACCTTTTCTGTCACTTGTTTTCGGCGAATTCAAATCTCCAATACATGACCTTCTGTTTTCTCCATTTGTTCATTTAGTTTGCAAACCCAAATCTTGTAAACACAAAGAGTGTCCTTTTTAAAAAGTTAAATGTATTTGAAAACTGTGTATCGCTATTTATATTGACCTAATTAATAAAAATTGAAAACTTACCTCAAGGGAATCATGAAATAGAAAGCAAATACAAACCAATATATACAATGGAAAACCTCAAAGAACTAATATTTAATGTAGTGTTTTAGATAACGCTCGTTGACAGTGGCGTTGAATATTTTACCATCCAGATTTTCTAATAAAAATGAGTTTTTTCCTTCGAAAGTTGTGACTCTAAATGGTCCATACCAAATATGATCGAATTTATCGTGTTTCATTGAATCTTCCTTCCTAGTATCCCATCTTAATACCAAATCACCTGGAAGAAACTCTCTGTCTTTTGTCTTACGGTCAAATAATGTTTTCATGTCATCTTGATATTTTTGCAATCTTTCATCCACCTCAACCCTATGTTGTTGTAATTCGATCAGCTAATTTATTCTCCTTGTGACGTGATTTGGTTATTCTTTCTAATCTTTCCATAGTTTCATTATGGAAAGTGCCAAGTTTATGGGTAATACCATGTCAGTTTCGTATACCATCTGGAAAGGAGAAATGTCGATGGATTTTTTCGTGCCAATCCGATTTTCCCATAGTGCGTATTTTAAATGTACATGCTAGGATCTCTTGTTTACATTTAACACTTTCTTAATTATGTTGATCTGACTCTTGTTCGAAGATTCAACCAATCCATTTCCTTGGGGATAATATGTCATAGAATGGCCAAGTAAAATATTGTATTTTTGGCAAAAACTGATCATAGCCATAGATTTAAAAGCTTGAGCATTATCTGTTACTATTTTTCGGTGGCAGTCGAATCTAGATAAAATATTTTCTTCTAGGAAATATATTACCACCAAATATGTAGCCCTCCTAGTAGGAATAGCCTCTACCCATTTAGTAATGTAATCTGTGGCGGTTAGGATCCATTTGTGTTGAGCGCTAGAATGGGGGTTAATTTCGCCTATAAAATCCAATCCCCACTGCTGAAAAGGAGCCTCTGTTTTGACTGGAACTAAAGGTTTATGCTTGCCTACGAACAGTTCGCAAGGGTCACAAGCCCTGACTTTGGCATTTACATCTGAGAAAATTTTAGGCCAATAATACCCTGCCCTCAGGATTTTATAAGCTCTCGCTCTCCAAGCGTGATGTTCCCCACACACTCCTTCGTGGAATTCGCTTATGACCTTCTCTATTTCAGATTCAACCAAACAAACCAACAGGAAGCCAAGTGGGTCCTTCTAAAACAATTTACTTTCAGATATACAGTATTTGACCACATGTAGTTTTAGCGTTCTGGCTTTGGATGGAGATAAATCACTTGGGCACTTCAAAGTCAATAGCTAGGATACTATGTTTGTGTACTAGTCAGAGGATGTAAAATTCTCTTCGATTATGAATTCACTCATTTTCTCATAGAGCTCATTCATATCTTCATCTTCTCCACATACCTGTATGTTATTTATGTCGAGGGCTGTAAAATTGGATTCAGTTAAGAGTTTAGCCAAGCCTTGACCCTTTATTAGCTTCGTCGGCTTTATTTCCAGATCAAATTCTTGAATTTTTGTGAGCCATCGTCCCCTTCTGCCATCACTGTTAGGCTGCACTAAAATGTCTTTTACAGAGCTAGTAGGTACATACGAGATTATCTTGGATTGCAATACATAAGTCCAAATGTATTTAATGACTTTACCATAACATATGCTTGTTTTTCCATTGTATCATATTTTAGTTCCATGTCTCTAAGACTTTTGCTGAAAAAGGCTATCGGTTGTTCAAAACCTTCCTCATTTTTCTGGAGGAGAACAATGGCAATAGTGTGCTCGAAAGTGAATGAGAAAATGAGAACAACACCTCGCACCCTAGCTATAGTGAAACCTGTGAGAATGGGTCATTCTCGCACCCTACCTATATAGCAACCTGCGAACTTCCCTTTTTATAAGGTTTTTACATAGGAAAAAGCAACTTCTTTTCTCAGGAGAAGTTCTTCTCCCTTCTCTCTTTAGGAACTCAGGCCACTGACCC